>JAQZBX010073287.1:0-14932 GCA_029593785.1 Cabassous unicinctus | reverse complement strand
TTTTTTTTTTTTTTCCTTCAAAATTTGGGCCATACTATACATACAGTTTTGCATCTTTTTTTCCACTTAACATTATATTGTCAACATTTTCTCTGGCATGAAATATTCTTTGAAAAATAAGTTTTAATGGCAGCATAATACCCCATCATATGGATGTGACCATCTTTATTTAACTATTCTGTGAGTTCCATTTTTAACTATGTAACTAAGAGTCTCCTCACCAGATCTAGAGGCAGAACAGGTTCAAGTATGGTTTCATTTCCACCTTTCCCATATTAACTGCAGGAGTGACTGCAGGGCACCGCCAGGGGTCAGTGCAGAGTCGTCATCACAGGAGTCCAACTGCAGAAACTGCAAATATGCCTTGATATAAAAAATTTGTTATGCAACAATCATGTCTATTAGATTAGAGGACTACTCACTCGAGTAGCCAACTATCCTCCCTTAGTACAGGCCAAATGATCAGATTTCTCCAAATTAATTTATATTCAGCATTTCCAAAATAGAGCTATTTTATAAACTGAGGTCTATCTGTATTAGATGTATTAGACCTGTTCTCAACTGCTTGGTATGAGATCATTTGTGCAGAAAGTACTTGGCCTGCCTATTTTATAGGTTGGTTGTGAAAAATCAAATAATATAATATAACGTTATGCAGCAACAGATAAACTTTAAGTTGTCCTATGTTAGTGATGTGCTGTTGTTGAAGCCTACAGGTAATTTTCAATTCAGATATTTTGATGAGTTCTCTCCTACAAAAATGAAGGACTCCCAGGTAGTAATGTGCTTATGAAATGAGGTATAAAAACATATGTTTTGGCATGATCATGATTTATTTCATTGATTTGCCCCCTAGCCCCCACTCTCCTGCTGTTGAAGTCATCATGGAATTAGTCATCTGTTCTTCCCAGAAGCTGAAGTTCTCATTTACAGCCAATTTGGTTTTAGCTCTTTTCCATCCTTATTTACCTGAGGTCCTCCTTCAGGAAAATTACCCTGAGCTTAGAAATGGTTCAACCTCTAAGTAGGTGAATAAGAGGCTCTGGCCTGTCTAAGTCCAGTGACTACCAGGAGCAAAATGCAGCAAGGGCCCTATTTCCCACCTGGCCAGGCTTCAGCTCCCAGGGACCCACCATCAGGGATGAAGGGGAGGTAGGGTTAAACCCAAGAGCAGCCCAATCTGCTGACAGGTCCACTCTGACCAATCTCAGAACACACAGGAGCCTGGGCAAAGCAGGACCTGGAGAGTCCTTTACCATTGGCACTTCATTTCCCACTGGGCTGGAGCCTAAACTCTCTGATGGAAGAAAGGCACAGAGACCTCATAAAGAACATGGATGCATGCAGAGAAGCTCACACTGCAGCTCTAGTGGAGGCTGTGTCTTGCCTCTTAGGTTCTATGTCTTGGGGAAGGATCTATGATGGCACCAGATAAACAGCTTGTGCTCTAGCTAAGTACAGCTCTTCATACATAGCAGGTGTTCAGCAAATATTGACTGCATGAATGAATGACAGGTTTAGGCCATTAGACCAGCGTTAGACTACAGAGTGCCTAGAGAGAGCTACATTTCCATGGCCAATCAAAAAACAAAACAGAACAAAAACAAAACAAAACAAAAACCACACACAAACAAAACAACAACCAGTTCTAGATTACAGTAGTGGAACTGAGTCTATACACTTGAAAGGGAGCCAAGAGGGTCCCAAAAGCTGAACACAAACCCAGGAAAATTCAAGAGCCAAACAACAGTAACACAGCAAACAAGATCAATCACTGTTATTATTTAAAAGTAGTTTCTAGTACATGCCCTCAGAGCACCTACAATCCCGACAAGGGCCAACTTGCTGACCAGAGTCTGACCTGCTGGCTGGCCCCACCACGCATCCAGGGGGCCCGAGGGGCTCATCCAGAAGGGCTCTGAGACCTAGCAGAGCTGATGAGGCCCCACAGAGGAGTGGGGATTCCCTTGGCATCAAGGCCGTGGGTCCTGGCCTTGACTTCCTAACCTGCTCTGCCTCCTACCTGCTTCAGTCTCAGAGGCTCTACAGAAGCCCATGTTCCAGAATGAACTTGCATAGAAAGGAGCCCAAGGGCAGGTACAGCCTGGTCATTCAATGTTGTCATAGACCTGGATCACATCCTCATGGTTGCAGAGAGCCTGGATGAGCTGGGCAGCCTGCTCCAGGTCACATTCCGCCAGCCGCACCTTTGTGTTGGGGATGAACTCTAGCGTACAGGACACAGAATGCACACCCAGAGAATCCAGTCTCTTTCTCACTTGATGCAGTGAAGAGGCATCACAAATAAACTAGGGATAAAGGAAAGCCAGAAGGTGAGGAGCCAGGAGGTAACAAGACAAAGTCGGTCACTACTGTAAGGCATCACTAGATTACAGCTCTTAAGGTTAAAAGCTTAGGATGGTTTTATGCTTAGGGGACATGGTTTTCAATTTCCTGAATCCTTCTCATAGTCCTCAATAGAGTAGGCCTTATCACTTAAGTAATGTTTATGCAGTATGTGGACTCTGTCTCACCTGTACCCAGGGGCATAGGAAGGAAGGAACCAAGAGAGGCATGCCTCAGTGTGTCCACTGGGTCCCTTTAGAAGCCTACCAAACACAAAGGCTTAGGACTCACTTTAAAAATGCTCTTTTCCTCTTTGTCCTCGGTTTCCTTGACATCCTGAGCTCCTGCTTCGATTGCCAGCTCCAGGGCACGCTCCAGGTTCACAGCTTTCTTCTCTCTGTCCTCCACTCCAACTACGACTACCCCCTTTTTGTCAAAGGAGCAACCAGCTCCTTCAGCCATCATTCCCCTATTAGGAAGGGAAATGGGTCAGAGAAAAGATCTTTACACACTCTGCATCCACAAAGCAAAGCATCCTAATCCTGTCGCTTTCCCACCCAGTCTCAGGAGGATGCACAAATACGGAGCAACTCTCTTCCTGGAGGAGAAAATGAAGGTACCTCTGGGCAAGGGAGCAGTACAAAAATATCCCACTCTCTATTTTCTGCACTGATTGGAGTTTGAAAGATACAAAGACTTTGTTCATCATTTCCTTGTGCCATTAAGCCTCCAGTCTTGGCAGTACATTTTAAGATCTGTACATGATATGGCTACAGATAGGATAATGGGGCAAAGAGTCCCTTCTACATCTGACGAGCAAGACTTTTGGATCCTGCTTAATACAAAACCCATTAAAGATAAAATAAATTATTCCATTTAGATTCTGCTAAGGACAAAGTATACTTAAAACTTAAAACACCACCAGGGAACAAAAGTACTTTTCTTGCACAGAACTACAATCTAAAGGCTCCATCTCCCTTCCACCCCGCCGACACACTCCTACCCATTCTTGTTCAAGATACGTCTGATGTCCGAATGGCACTTGGGACCACTGTTAGATAACGCCTCAATGAGCAGAGAACAGCCACCAGGGCCTCGACCCCCATACAGCAAATAAATGTCTTTGGTCTTCTGCAATAAAAAAACAAATGCACATTTTCCCATTTCCCAATTCTTTCCCACACGTCAGCCCAGAACTGCAGGCACCACAAAATCAACAGCCTGACATGGGTTCTCTGGGTCCTTCTCAGGCTGGACTGGAGCCAGGGCACTCAAGTCTTTATTTTTATCACCATCCTCTGAAAGGAGACCCTTGAAACCAATTTGTGAAGTCACTGAAAGTTTTACCCCTACTTGGAAGAGAACCCATTTCCCTGGTCCTTGAACATCAATTAACCACCTCCCAGGTTTGCTTCCTCCCCTCCACAGGCAAATTCCACATCTATCCCCGGGTTCCCCTCACCAAGATTCACCTTCCTACACCCCATCCTGCAGGAAACCCAACTGCAAAGCCTCAACCCTACCTCCATCTGCTCATCTATCTGCTATGCTCTACCCCCTGGGCTCCAGAAACATCACACACCTGGGCTTTAGTATAAGTGCTGCTAATAATAAGAAAGGTACCAAAATTCAAACTAACCGTCAAAAACTCTAGTGACCAATCTCATGTGGATCCTCCACACCTACTCATCCTTCCTCCATGCATCCATATTTTTACCTCTCTCCAAGCACCCTGCCCTGTTGCCTCCACAGGAACCCTCAGCCGATACTTCTCCCTTTCTCATTCACAAAGGAAATAAAGGGCCACCAGGTGGTGGAAAAAATCCTCTTTCTGTGTCCACCACCTTCTATGTAGCAGGGCCTACACAATGGCAGTATGTATAGTGGTTAAAGCAAAGGCTCTGGAGTCTATCGGGTTTCAAGTTGTCATTTTCTGTATGACCTTGGGCAAGTGACCTAAACTTTCTGTGCCTCAGTTTCCACTTAGGGTTGTTTTGAGGATTCAGTGAGATGATGCATATAGAGTTCTTATCAAAATATTTGGCCCAGAGTAAGCATTCAATAACTATTAGCTATTAAGACGATCATTACTTCCTGAGGCTCCTTACTTGTCCCAGAGAAAGAGGTGTCCCTTCACCTGGGCTCTACATCCCTGCCCCTCACTCCACCTCAATTGTTCACACCCTCTCCTTTTCCACTGGCTTTTCTCCTTCAGGGCATTAACATCTAAAAAAAGAAAACCAAACCCTTCCTTAACCTAATTTGAGGATTTTCCCCACAACGTGTCCCTTCTTTCTACCCCATTTCCTCACAACTGGGTTGAGCAGCCCTAGGCCATATGGTTCTGTACATCGACTATCCATCCTATTCCTGATTGTGTTCCCAAGGACACACAGCCCCCAGAAGCCTCTGGGTTGAGGGTGTCGACCACACTGCTACCCTTCTCTCTGATAATTTAAGGAGTATTTGGCAGCCTTCCAGACATGGACCACATGGGGGCTGTGATCAATAACAAGAATGTCAAACTGAGGACATACCTCCATTTTCAGCGCTGCCTCAATCGTCGACTTGGGCATGTGCTTACTGCGACATACCTCTAAGATGCTGGCTAAGTGGCTGTTGAGGTCCGGGTTGGGGCCTCCCTCTGTGATAGAGAAAATAGTGCTACATAACATCTTGTTAGAGCATAAAAGAAAAAGGCATTTCCAGCCCCCTCAGTCAAGAGTGGCATGTCATCATTTGGCTCAGTTAGTTCAGAACACCTTATCCAGTGTTTGAATGGGATAGGCAGAAGTATTTTGAAAAAGATGCTTCTAATTCACTGTCTTTAGGGATGCATATCTTTCTGCTAGGTTTCAGTGAACAATACTTTGCTGTCAGATGGAGAGGGAGGGATGCAGATGGGACCGTCTCCTTGATTTATTTATACTCTCTGCTCTGACTCTCCACTACTTTGTGCATCATTACTGAAATGCTCACAGGACACTGCATTCATGTTCACTGTCTCTGAGGACCGGGGTTGTATTTCATCATCTTTGTTCTACCAGTGCCTGGCACATAACACTCATCAACAGTGTTGATCAAAGTCAAAATCAAGAACGTAGATGAAAAGTAAGTAAAGAGTAATATCAGGCATGTGTTCTATGGGTAAATTAACATTTACCAAGTGCCTTATGTGCCAGAAACTACCTCAAGGTGGGCATTATCCCTGTTTTACAGATAAGAAAACTGAAACTCAGCAAGATTAAGGCACTTGCCCAAGGTCATACAGTTAGTAAGTGATAGAAACCAAGTCTTGACATTTGGTCCTGGCTTGGCGAGGAGGTCTTGGCTGCCACGTCAGAGCTGACGTGGGAGCTACGTGGGGTTGCCGGCGCCAGGTACTGGGCAGTGGTGCCACTCTTGAGCGGCAGGCTAGGCTCGGCATTCCCACCTCCTCCAGCCAGTTATCAGTGATGAGGTGCACTGTGTAAATCCATCGCGGCAGGATAAATAAAAAAGAAAACGGGGAAGGAGCAAAGCTTTCGTTGCAAATGTCCTAATAATGAGCAACTGTGGCAGGAAAAATATATTAAGACAAATCTAAGACAAATGACCATGGAAACAATTGAATCTCAGCAGGATGGAAGTATAACAGATTCTGTGGGAGAGAGCAAATCTGCTCATATGCAGTCTCAGACTGGTCAAAATCCAATCCCTACTTTAGCTCAGGTTTCTGTAGCTGGGTCAGGCATGGGAAGACGCTCCCCAGCTGTAACTCTAGTACAGTTACCTTGGGGCCAAACTGTACATGTCCAGGGAGTAATTCAGACACCACAGCCATGGGTTATTCAGTCACCATGAAAACAAACTGTTCAGGTAGCAAGAATTGCAGAGATAGATGAATCTGCAGAATCAGAAGGTGTAACTGAGTCTCATAAACAGAGAGAAATCCTTTCACGAAATACACTGAATTAATTTTCCTCTCATGTGCCTGGTGTTCCCAAGATTGAAGAAGAAAAATCTGAGGAAGATGGAATACCCCCTAACATTGCTACCAGGGCAGTCCCGCGTAGCACATATCAGACTAGTACAGGGCAATACCATACGTATGCTACCATTGGATATGGTACAGCTCTAGCTTTAAGTCTTCTGTAGTTACATTGAAGCAATTTGGATTTGGGCATTAAATTATTCAATTTAAAAATGCATTGCCAGTACCAAATTGTGTCATAGAATGAAAAGTGTATGTTAAACGAGAGAGAGATTTGTATTGACAGCTGTCAGATACCTTTGAAAAGTAAAAATATACATATATATATTACTGAATATAGAAGAAAAAATTGGGCTAAGAGTAACAAGGGAGGGTTTTTCCTATTTATATGATTAAACACATCTCTAGTAAACTTTAAAACTTACTGTTTTCTGTTGCCTTTATTGTGCATGCAAACATGATAAGATGCAAATGTCTGTAATTCATTGTTGGCTTTTTGTTACCAACAATTGCATATTGAAATTTCTAACTTAAAGAAATACATTTGTGTTTTAAATTTGTTTTAAATGTAATTGTTTTCACTACTCCTTACTGTGTTAATTTATGCCACAGTTTTTCCTAAAAGAGAATGGAAAAATGTTTTATTTTTTCAAACTATAGCAATTGACAGATTGTTTTATTTGAAATTTTAAGCATTGAAAGCTTTAGATAAATAATACATTCACATTAAAAAAAAGAAAGAAATCATGTCTTGACTCAAAAACCTATGCTTTTTACAGGATTTTTCTCCACTCCTACAGTGTGTGACACAAAATGCAAAAAAAAAATCTCTTTTTTAGGGTGACTAACAACTAAGACATGGTAGCAAATCTTTCTTTCAAGGAAATGCATCCCAGGAAACCCTAATGAAGCAAACTGGGTAGGTACTCATAGCTTTCCTCAATGCTCTTGCACATACCCATCTGCTCTCAGAGCCACTGCAGAGGGCTTGGTTTCTCTCTTCAAGAGAGATACACATCTGACCTGACTCTCAGGGTCTGTTTCTATGAAGTAACCAGCTACAGACGAATGAAATCACTTTTATCATCATATCTTCTTTAGAGCAGCACCAAATTGGCAGATGCGAAGACTCTGGGAAGGTGAGTGGGAACACACAATGTTGGTAAGTTGTCTTAAGTGTTTATAGACTGGCAGCGGTGGGAATTGGGGAAAGAAATGAGAATGAAGGGCCAGGGATCGGGGTGGGCTCTGGCCCATCTCCAGGAGGCTAGCGCAGACTCGGGCCCCGGAGGGGGCCGCGGCAGCCAGCGCCCACTTGGGGTAGGTGACTCGCAGCCTCTCACCTTTAACCGCCAGGCGGATGTTCAAACTGAGCTTGGAAAAGATGCGACTCCTTTCGGTGTCCTTGGGACCCTTGATGTGCCGGACTTTGGACCACTTGTTGTGCCCGGCGGGGACCGCCGCGGTGAGGTGCAGCGTCCTGCCCAGAGCTGGGCTACCGACCAGCTCGACCTGACAGGGTGGGGACGCGCACCGAGGAGCGGCCGGGAACCCGGTGCATCGCGCCGGCAAGCAGCGGGCCGCAGCCCTGCCCAGGCTGGCGGCCACCCAGACCGTCATCGTCTTTGACCCTGGGCCGCAAGCTGCCAATAACAGCGGCCAAGGTCAGTCCATCCCGCCCGCCCCCGGAAAAAGCAGACCGGGAACCCGCGGCCGCCTCTGCCCGTCACCAGAGACCTAAAGGCTCAGGTCCGTCCCGGCAAGCCCGACTGCGACTCACTCGGAGCCATTCCCGCAGCAGCTGGGGGCCGGGAGCCGTTGATGGAGTAACACACTTCCTTTCCCGCGTCCGTTCCAAATACACATCCCCGCGGCCGGCAAACTCCGTTCCGCCGCCGCGAAGTACTCACTCCTCTCTAGCCTCCGCGCAGAGCTGGGTTCCAGGAGGGCAGACTCGTGCTCCATCCCTTTGGCTTGCCTGGGGAGGCCCCGGTGTCACCACCCTGAATGATCTGGTAGAGATAACCCCTCATACTGATTTTGCTTCCAAATTGCTCTCCAACTTTGAGCAGGTCTGAAATGATAAATGTTTGTTGGTGCAAAGGAATATGGAGGTCAACCTCTCATTTTACAAAGAAACCGCTGCCCAGAGATATAATTTGCCCAAATCATTTAGTCTGTCTGAATTTCCTCTTGCCTGCCTATAAATAAGGATGCTACTACTTGATTTACCAACAAAAAATGTTGAAAACACAAAATACATTCTTGGAGCTTTAAAGTAATAAAGTCCTATGTAAACAGCAGCAGTGGTCATGGTGATTAAGTCCCCAAATGCAAGAGACTAGGCGGCTTGGGACAGATTCAGACGAGACACAAGCCGTTGGGAGAGGGATAAATAGAAAAGCATTCTGTAGTCAGCCACATTCCCTTCTCCATTTTCCCTCTGCTCTTCCAAAAGAGAAAAACAGAAGGAGATGGAGAAGAAACAAAGGGCAGTTGCTGAAAAACTTTCCAGTGGCACCCCATGCTGCTGAGATCAAGTCCAAGTGTAAATTCTTTTCCTTTCCTTTTTCCTTTCCTTTCCCCTTTCCTTTCCTTTTTCCTTTCCTTTCCTGTAGAATGACCTTCTGGCAAAGTACAGGGGCATAAATTTTATGTTGTTATTATTATATAAGAACATCTATAATCTTAGACCTACTCATTTTCCATCTCATGTCCTGACACTACACTCCAGTTGGAGGGAATTAGTCACTATACTCTGAGTACTTGTTCTTTATCACCTCTTTGCTTTTGTATAAGCTATAAACTGTTCTCTGCTTGGAGTGTTCTTGACTGTCTCCCTGGTGAAATGTTTATCATGCTTCAAGGCCCAGTTCAGCTGCCACCTCCTCCAGGAAGGTTTCTTAGAGTCCTCCTTTAAATTTTTAGCTTTAACTAGTAGGTATCCATTTATGAATTATTAGTTGTTCCCTTCTGTTATGCAAGCTACTTAGTGATGAGCCTGGCACTTCTCTCTTGAACTTTGCAGATTAGGAAGAGCAAATTGCTCCTAGTGCTTCTCCCAATCCCCATATTCATAAAAAACAGGGGTCTTTGCTAGTCTGGTTCTCACCCCATATCACCTGGTTAACTTTTGTTCTTCCTTCAAGATCCAACTCAGGCATCGTTTCCCACCAAGGGAAAACATCTCCAAGTTTTCCAGTTGGGCTGAGATGCCCTACTCTGTGCTCACATAACCTTTTGTGCACGCCTCTACTTTAACTTACCTTATTTCAGCAAAATGTTTGTCTCTCCCTACATCGATACTAAATTCAATACTAAATTATTTGACAGTGGGACTGTACCTCCTGTGTCGAACAGTTCTTCTTCTTATTTTTTTTTTTTAGGAGGTACCAGGAATTGAACCCAGGACCTTGTACATGCAAAGCAGGCACTCAACCCATGAGCTACACCCACTCTGCTCTTTTATTTTTTAAATAACAGCTTTATTGAGATATAATCCACATACCATACAAGTCACCCATTTAAATTGTACAATTCAGTGGTTTTTAGTATATTCACGGAGTTGTCTAAACATCATCATAATCAATTTTACATTTCCATCACCCCTAAAAGAAACCTCATATACATTAGCAGACATTCCTTGTTCCACTCTCTTCCTAGCCCTATAGGCAACCGCCAATTTACTTTCTGTCTAGAGATTTGCCTATTCTGGACATCTCGTGTGAATGGAGTCATATATAGGTAGTCCTTTGTGGCTGACTTCTTTCACTTAGCGTGTGTGACAGTTTGAAGTTCTTTTAAGAATATCATAAAGAGAAAGATTATGTTTTTTAACTAATCCATTCCTGTGGTTGTGAAGACCCTTTTGATTGGACCACATCAGTGAGGTGTGACTCAGGTTGAGTCTTCGCCCTCTTATTGGAGCTGATATAAACAGAGACACAAAGAGAGACAGACACATAGAGAAAGGAAGTTGCTATAATGGTCCTGCCATGTGTGAGAGAGGACAGCAGGAACACAAAGATGCTCTGAGGACTGAGAGAGGTCCTGGAGTCTGGAACCAGCAGAGCACAGAGGCACGGAAAGAGTCCCCTGAGAGGCTGGGCCCATGGAGTAGCTCAAGGCTGAAGAGAAAAGCCATATGCCTGAAAGCTCACAGCTGAATTCGGGAAGAAATCACAAAGCCAAGACTGAGAGAGGACGCCCAGGAAGAGACGAGCCCTATGCCTGGTTGCCTGCAGCTGAGCTCCAGGAGACAGTAGATTCTAGAGGGGAAGGCAGAGATATCAGCAGCGGTCAGCGGCCATCTTTGCCACTGGCAGGACCCCAGAATCAACAGTAGCATCTCTGATGGTTTCTCACTGTAAGCTTTTATCCCAAATAAAATTCCCATTATAAAAGTCAACCCATTTCTGGTACTTTGCATCAGCAGCCCTTTGACAAACTAAGCATGTTTTCTAGGTTCATCCATGTTGCAAGTATGTATAGGTATTTCATTCCTTTTTAGTACCAAATACTAATGTGGATATACCACATTTCATTTGTCCATTCTTCAGTTCATGGACATTTGAGTTGCCTCTACATTTTGGATATTAAGAATAATGCTGCTATGAACACTCATATACAAGTTTTTTAAAAAACAAATCAATTTTATTGGTACATATTAATAATGCATACAATTCATCCAAAGTGTACAATCAATGGTATTTGGTCATATACAAATTTTATGTTTCATTTCTCTTGGGTATATATTCTTAGCAGTAGGATTGCTGGGTCACATGGTAACTTTAGGTTTAACCTTTTGAGGAACTGCCAGACTATTTTCGAAAGAGGCTGCACTATTTTACCTTCCCACCAGGAGTGTCTGAGGATTCCAATTTCTCCACATCTTCACCAACACTTTGTTTTTTGATTATAGCCATCGCCATCCTAATGAGTGTGAAGTGGTATCTTGTGGTTTTGATTTGCATTTCCCTAATGACTAATAATGTTGAGCATTTTTAATGTACTTACTAGCCATTCATATATAGTATTACTTTTTACAATTTAAAAATATAGTTTAATATAAATGTTACTTTGAATAGCAAGAGACAAGTTAATGGAATTTGTAATTGCAAATGAATGCAGAGGCCAAAACAAGATTTGAGATTTTCCTAACCCAACCAGGTTAAACTCACAGGGGAAAACAAAGTCAGACTTACTGGCTCACTGCAACAAGGGAGACTGCACACCAGAGGAATGAATGGTGGGATGTCTCACCAAACGAAGGAAAAGATAGTTATTATAGGAATTGGGAGAAGGGTGGATGTTAGGTGAAATTTAAATGAAACATTTTGATATGCTCAAAGGAACACAGAGCTGTGTGAAATGGGGTCAACCTCAGCACTAGACTGCAAAGTGGAACCACAGTTTAGTTTCTTTGGAAATGACAAAGTTAAATATGTGGAATGTTGTGAATCTTTTATCTGTGTATAACACAGGGAATCCAGTGGTGGAAGATGGACTGTGGTTAGCAGGACAACTGTGAGAACATTCTCTCATGAACTATAACAAATGTATAATACTAATGCAGGGTGTTAATAATCAGATGGGTTGGGGGGGAAATACAAGATATGGGCTATAGTTAATAGTAATATTTTGACAATGCTCTTTCATAGTTTGTAACAAAAGTTTCACAATAATGCAAGGTGTTGATGGTGGGGTGATGTATGGAAGGCCTGTATGATATTCATGTTTGTTTTTTAAGTTCACAACTTTTACTATACACTTTTGCTTATGTATGCTCATGTATGATATACTTCAATAAAATTTTCTTTAAAAACCTTTTATCTGAAGCTCTATATCTGGGTGGAAATCAAAGCTGTTTCTCTGTGTCAAAATGACTTAGATCCCCCAAGCAAGAATGTGATGCTTCATTCTTACTGATATGTCAAACAGCAAATTTTCTGACAGTCTATGATTTTAGAGAACAAAATTCTCTAGGGGAGCAGGTGTAGCTCAGTGGTTGAGTGCCTGTTTCCCATGTTCCTGGTTCAATCCCTGGTACCTCCTAAAAAAAAAAAATTCTTTAAATGATTTTTTTAAAAAGTTGTCTCTGAGAAGGAGGTTGTTTGACACATATGCTGCAGTGTGTCCTTGGGAGAAATATTGTTTCTGGTTAACTCTGCAGCTGGTTTTATCTGTGTCTGTCTGCGATGAATGGTAGGGAAAATTTTTTACTTTTGTAGTTTTAGGTAAAATTTACTGTCTCAAGATTGATTCAGATGACTGAACCACTTCTAGAGGTCTGGTTGTCAGGATCGTCAAAATCACTTTAAAAACCAACAATAAGGCTTGAGAGCTAAAGACTGGCCTAATGTAAAGACAACACGAATGTTTCAATTCGTGTTGTCTACCACCGACTCTCAATGAATGAAATGACATTGGTTGTTACTTGGTTAATCTGCTGGTGTGGCAGAGACAGTACTATTTATTCACCATTTTATTTCCTCTTCCTGTACACACGGAAAGATCTTCCTTGCAGTTAGGTTGGAAACGTGATTGTTTGGCAGATACGGGCAAGTGAGTAAGCAATTCCAGGCCTATCCTTAAAACATCTCTTCCCCTCCAGTTAGTCCTAATCACCCATCTTTCCCCTTAAAAATCAGCGAGCAGGAATCATGTATTTTCCATAAAGTATTAGTTACAGAGCTAGCAGGTGCTCATTTTGCCACATAAAGCTTAAGCTATTAAAGAGTACATGCTTCTCTTCCCATACCCACCATCAGCCCCAGCTCCACATCCTCAAAAAAATGACAGGCATTTAATACTAAACAATCACAATTGTCTTTTTTCTTGTCCCTTAAAATGGCCCAACATGAGCAAAGAATAACAATAACAATAAATGGGGGGGGTAGTTTATCTGGGACTCATAGCATTTGAATGACAGTGGGTTCAGGAACTCCTTCCCCATCCTACCATGTTGAGACATAGGTCTGAAAAACTGGCTTGGACTTGGAAATTCCTAGTAAGCCATCGGAGCCCATGGTCCAAACCCAAGACATTTGGGAACTGTCATTTCTCTGTCACTCTTCGCAGCCAACAGATTTCCAAATCCTGATTATTCCATCTCCTTAATCTCTTCAATTTTCTTGTTCTCTCCATCTCTACTCTCACCATGACTATCATAATAGGTGAACTGATTCCCTGTCCCACCCCCACTCCCCCTCTCAGAGGCACTTTCTTCGTTGCCCAGCCTTCTGATTGCAATTTTGAACATGTCTTCCCTTTATATAAATTTCCCAAAATCTCACACAGGATTAATGTCTAAACGTTTTGTGAAACACAAGACCTTCCCTGGTCAGCTTCTGGTTACTTCTCTAGCTACATTTCCCACCATTCCCCATATAAAACCCCATACCAAATTGTTGTAATTGTCTGAATAGGACATACCCTTTCTTGCCTCTATAGGTATATACCTGGACAGTCTCTCTTAAATGCCATTCCCTAGATCCAGAGAACTACTCAGCCTTCAAAACCCAGCTTAAGCAGCCTTCCTCTTGTAAAGGTTTTCTGAGTTCCTCTGGCTCCTACCCAGGCAGAGGTGATCACCCACTCCTTGGGGCCACCAGTATGCCTGAAAACACTCTTATTATTGCACAAGGCTGCAAATATTTATGTGGCTATCTCCAAATTGCTAGCAACTTGAGGATCGTGGCCGCTGACACAGAGTAGGTTGTCCATGATTTGTTACCTGAATACAAGTGAGACATGAAAGGCATGGATCAGGCTGTGAGATGAGTGTGAAGGGCTGGGGTGGAATCTAACCCCCAGCCAGTGAAAACCAAGGTGTTTTTGTTTCTGGAACAGGACCACAGTGGCAGAATGAGAAGAACTGAATTCATCACAAGAAGAAATTCAGTCAATCTATACATGTTCAAGTTTTATTACAAAGTATCAAGGGCAGAAAATATGGTACTTCTTATACAAGAGGCTGAAACAGAATAAAAGGGTGAAAATTAGGTTTAATGTACCGAGGAAGCGAGAAGTAAAGTCATAGATAAATCACTCCACTTTCAGGTGCCTTTGCAGTAGCCTTCAGTGGAGATTGCCCATCATGGTTTCACAGCACAGTGTTAAAAATTTTTATTACAAGCTCTGTGTACAATCAGTCCTGTGAAAATAATATTTCAAAAAGAAAAATGATTACAGTACAGTTCTGCAGGGGGCAGCTTCCTCTCCACCTGACCATGGGATGTCACAAAACCTAGTATAAAGTGAAAATTTAAATATATAATAAGAAAGACACACCAGGTTAAAGGGGACAGAAATTGATTGGCTAGAGCTTAACATTTCAGAGAACAAGAAATCTCCATTTTCTACACAGAGGTTTATACAATCATGCTACAAATTCACGCTTTGGGGAGGAAGGAGGGAAAATCATTGACAGAGGGGTAATAAAATACACAGGAACCAAAGCAAATGATTCATGCTCAACAAGTTTCAAAACATACTGTATACCACAATCAACCCAAGGTGAGAACGTTTCTTTTAAATAGTAGATATCACAAGTTCATATCCACCGGGTTGTTGCAAAGGAGGGTACATGTAAGTTTTCTAGCTGTTACACAG
>JAQZBX010073286.1:0-14935 GCA_029593785.1 Cabassous unicinctus | reverse complement strand
AATAAAATCAAACTCATTCTTACAAAGAAAGCAGTATCCAGAGATACACACACACACAAAAAACGATGGAACCCAGAGTAAACAGCTCCCAAACTCAAAATTTATCCTATGGATTGTGAAATTCTCTTCCCACACAGGAGATTAAAGTCGCTGGTAAAGTCCACTAGTTGACAAAGAGGGAGTCAACTATTCACAAGGTATCATGGGGGAGAGGAATGGTTCATAAAAATAAGGACCTAGTCCATCAAGGAGAATGTACTGCCATTCATTCTATGCACACATGATTATCGAATTTGGCAATGAAGAAATACAAAAAATGGATCACTTTAAAGAAATAGGTAATTAAAAATTTCCTGTTTGATTCACACAACCCTCTTTCAGTTCATCAATTTTTAGCCACTGATATCATTATTACATGAACATAAAAAAACTTGTAGTGTAGAGCAAAACCCATGACCTGACAAAATAAAGGGCATATCTCCTTACAGTGTTGCTATGCACACATCACAAGGAGGAAACCGAATTGTGAATAATTTTTTAATACTTGGCCAGACCGTCTTTCAAACATGACAAATAAGTATGAATGATGCCGCACTTTATTGTGCTTTTTCTGACATCAACAATATTTTTAAAAACAAATCGGTTTCAATGATAAATATTAAACCAGTATCCTATTTATCCAATGTGTATATTCCCTAGTGATTGGTATATTCACAGAGGCTTGCAATATTCTCCTCAATCATTAGTAAACCCTTTCAATATTTCTATAATAATTATAATAAAGAAAGAATATCCAGATGAAAAAGAAGAAATTATTCACCTCACAACAACTTTGTTGACACTGCCATTTAGAGATGTTTTTCTGGGAGTCCTAAAATTTTTTTTTCTTTGCTTATCTATCCATCGTATTGGTGTTAGATCACATACCACATCATGTGGAGAAACGGAGCAATGAATTCCCTTCTTAAACGTGTTGCATATGTCTTTAATATAAATTATACACTGAAATGGAAATGTAGGATGGAAAATGTAAATTTTTAAAGGGAGTTAAATTTGGTTAGTTTTAATATAATCAATGATATGAAAGAGATAGTAAGGCACAAACACTGATTGGGAGAGAGGGTGGTCTATGATGTGAAATGTGGTCTATGCTTGGTGGCAAAGCCCCAGGATGTGTATATCTATTGTGGGTGATGTCCCACACTGATGAAGGATGTTGGTGTGGCATGTTGTGGGAGGTGTGGGAGGTGTGGAATATGGGAATCCTTGTAATTTCTGAGTAATAATTTGGTCATCTAAGCACCTTTAAAATATATATATATAAAAAATTTTAATAAAAGGATAATTAATATAAACAAAATTATAATTATTTTATTCCTGTAGTAACATTCGGGCATAAAGACTTCAAGGCATAAAATTATTTCTTTTTCTCATGCAATTTCCATTAAGGTATTCATGCTTTCTGTGAAAAAAAAAATTCCTCTTTGGGAATTGCCCATATCCCATTGTCACAAATTCCAACACATAACAATATCATTAGGAAAACCTTCATATTTCCAATGAGAGATACTCAGAGCAATGGAATCCAAGGGTAGAGGAAGAAATGAGAATAGAATGAGAAACTATTGTCATCTCAATGGAGGGCCAACATTATCAAAACTCACCAGACACCAGATACATTAATTTTAGTGCTGCAGAGTAATTATTTGTAACTCGAGGGAATGGAGGATTGGATCTTTGGAAAAGGGAGCAGCAAGAAAGTAGGCACTGCTCAAAATAGAAAAGAAAGACAAGAATGGAATCCTGGAGAAAAGAAATTGCATCCTAATTCTCAAAATTAGAATGAAAAGGAAAAAAAATGACCAGCCTATTCAGGAATATGTGGAATAATTAAAGCACAAGAGTCTTTAAAACAGACACACCACATACACGCAACTTTCCAGACAGGTTGAAGGCAGGGCTTGGAAAACAGTTTTGAACATATGGTATGGTCTGTTTCTATGGGGGAATAATGCCTTGATATTTTATCATGATGTAAGAAATATTCCACCAAGTGTCATGTCATGCGCTACAAAACTTTTATGAGTATGATGATGGAATTCATAAATGTTTTGTTAGTTAGATAGCCTTTCCTGTTTTTCTGGATATATTTGTGTCATTTTCCAGTGCTGTGGGATTGTGTTGCAGGTACCCACATATATATAAGTGTTCTTATGCCAGTGTTCTTTTGGCTGTCCTTGAACAAGTTTTTTGTTTATCTATCAACTTTATTGATATGTGATCCCTTACTACATCATGTGGACAAAGTGAACAAACAAGGGTTTTTTTTAAAGGCTGTTGAAATGGTCTTTATTTTAAAATTATGAAGTGTGGCTGATATTAGAATGAAAGAAAATGTTATTTTTAAAATGGAGTGTAGGTAAATAAATAATTCAGAGATCATTTTCCATGATTTCACAATTGTTTACTGAATGTTTAGAAGGCTCCACATTCTGTGTAAAAGAAACCATTCCTGATATTCTGGACATAATTGGGCTGTTCTCCAGTGAAGGGAGATTGTGATGCCTAAATCCAAATATAAATAGCTGTTCTTATGACATGTTGTAATTTTTTAGAAAGTATTGGAATTAAAATCAAAATCATTCTCACAAACAAACAGAATCCACTTATACACAAATGACAACCCAGGACTCAGAGGACAAACAGCTCCCAGCCACCAAATTTCTCTTATGGCTTATGAAGTACCTTGCCAAACCTATAAGAGAAAAAGGGACCTGTAGTGTCCACAAGGTGACAAAGAGTGATGCAAATGCTTACAAAATATCATGGGGGAGAGGAATGGTTCTTAAAAGTCAAGGACCTAATCCCTCAAGCAGAGTGTACTGCCCTCCATTATACGCAGACGTGAATATAACTTCCAAACATCAAGAAACGCAAAAGGAAGACCGCTTGTGAGAAATAGGTAATTCCAAATCTTCATATTTGTCTCTCACCACATTCTTTCTCTTAATATATATATTTCATGGTGCATATCAATCATACATGAACATACATAAACTTTAATTCTAGAGCAGAAATCACGATTTTAGAAAATAAAGGGGCACAACGTCTTATAGTGGTCCCATACCCACATTTCCAGCAGAAACTGGAATTGTGATTCATTTTAAAAATTGGACAGAGCATTTCTGACTCACGACTATTAACTATTACCTATGGCTCCACTTAGGTTTACAATTCCTGGCATCCCCTTGATTTTTAAAACAAATCTGTTTTATTGAGATATAATAAACCAATACCTTTTTTATCCAATGTGTTCATTCCCTGGTCCTTGACATATTCACAGTGGTGTGCATTCACCTCTTCAATCCTTATTAAACTTTTCAATATCAGTATTATGATTATAGTGAATAAAGAAATACAAGAAATAAATAAGAAATTATTCACCTCTCAATCCTTTTGTAGAAACTTGCATACATAGGTGTTTTTCTGACTGCCCTCAGACAACTTTTTTGTTTATCTAACAGATTTATTGATATGCGATCCCATAGTTCAGAAATGGGCAATGTGAACAATTAAAGGCTTTTTAAAAGTTGTTGAAAAGGTCTTTATATTAAAATTATGAATTGTTAAGGATATTAAATTCAAATAAAATGTAAATTTAAAAGGTAGTGTAGTTAAATCTTTAATTCAGAGGAGATCTTTTCCCATGATTTCACAATTGTTTCCTAAATGTTTAGAATGCTTTGGATTTATTCAATGGAAACCATTCCTGAATTTCTGGACAGCATTGTTCTATTCTAGAGAGCAGAAATATTGTGGTGCAGGTATCCATATATAAAAACCTGCCATTATGACATATTGTAATTTTTAGAAATTATTGGAAATAAAATCAAACTCATTCTTTCAAAGAAACAGAATCCACATATACACAAATGAAAACACAGGAATTCAGGATACAAAAAGCTTCCTTCCTCCAAGTTTCTCCTATGGCTTATGAAAGACATTGCCTACACCCAGAAGTGAAAAATGGATTTCTACGGTCCACAAGGTGACAAAGAGTGACTCAAATGTTTACAAGTTATCAAGGAGGAGAAGAATGGTTCATAAAAGACAAGGACCTAATCCATTAAGCAGAGTGTACCACCCTCCATTCTATGAAGACGTGATAATAGCCTTCAACAATAAATAAACAGAAAAGGAAGACCATTTTAGAGAAATAGATATTTCCAAAGCTTCATATTTGTCTCTCAACTCCCTCTTTTCCTTAATACATATTTTTGTGATGTGTACCAGTCATACATGAACATACATAAAGTTGAAGTCCAGAGCAGAAACCACAACCTTAGAAAATAAAGGGGCATAAAGCCTTACAGTGGTCCCATCAGTAGCAGAAATTTGAATTTTGATTCATTATTCACATTTGGCCAAAGCATCATATAAACACAGCAAATACATATTATCCATGGCTACACTTGCTGTACAATTTATGATATCCCCACGATTTTTAAAACAAATCTGTTTTATTGAGACATGTTAAACCAATATCTTTTTTATCCAATGTGTACATTACTTAGTCCTTGTTATATTCAAAGTGGTGTGCATTCATCTCTTCAATCATTATTAAACCTTTTAAATAGCTCTATAAATAAAATAATAAAATAAATCCCAGAAGAAAAAAGAAGAAATTATTCACCTCTCAATCCATTTGTTGACACTGACATACTTAGGTGATTTTTCACGGCCCTTGAAAATCTTTTTTGTTTATCTATCAATTTTATTCATATGTTGTCCCATACTACATCATGTAGTGTAAGTGAGCAATGAATGGCTTTTTTAAAGCTGTTGAAAAGGTCTTTATTTTAAAATTATGAACTGAAAAGGATATTAGATTGGAGGAAGACGTTAATTTTAAAAGGAGTGAATGTAAATTGATAATTTAGTGGAGATGTTTTTCCATGATTTCACAATTCTTTACTGAATGTTTAAAAGGCTCTGGATTTCTTTCAAGGTAACCATTCATGATTTTCTGGACATATTTGGGCTGTTCATGACTGCAGAGATATTGTGATACAGGGATCCATACATAAATACTGGCTCTTATAACATATATTAATTTTTAGAAAGTTTTAGAAATAAATTCATACCCATTAATAAGAAGAAACAGAATCCACATATACACTTATGAAATCTCAGGAACTCAGAGTACAAATATCTCCCTGAATCCAGATTTCTCCTATGGCTTATGAAGGACCTTGTCAACACCCAGAAGAGAAAAGGGGACTTTTAGGGAACACAAGGTGACAAAAGGTGACTCAAGTATTTACAAGATATCATGGGGAGAGGAATAGTTCATAAAAGTCAAGGACCTAACCCATGACGAAGAGAATATTGCCCTCAATTCAATGCAAGCCTGATTATAGGTTCCAACAATGAAGAAGCACAAAAGGAAGACCATTTTAGAGAAATAGGTAATTCCAAAGCTTCACATTTGTCTCTCACTACCGATTTTCATTAATGTTTATTTTTAGTGAGGTATATCAATCATACATGAACATACATAATCGTGAAGACTAGAGTAGAAATCACAACCTTAGAAAACAAAGGAGCTTAACACTTTACAGTGGTCCCATCTCCAGCAGAAAATAGAATTGTGTTTAATTTTTTAAAATTGGCCTGAGCATTTCTGTAACTTAGCTAATAACTATTATCCATGGCTCAACTTGGGTGTGCAATTCCTATTCCTGACATCCCCACAATTATTAAAAGAAATGTGCTTTATTGAGACATATTTATCCAATATCTATGTTATGCAATGTGTACATTCCTTGGTCCTTGTATAATTTACAGTGTTGTGCACTTATCTCTTCAATCATTATTTAAACATTTCAATAGCTCTATAAGAATTATAATAAATAAAGATAAACCAGAAAAATAAAGAAGAAATTATTCAACTCTCAATCCATTTGTTGACACTGACGTACATAATTGTTTTCCTGGCTGTCCTTGAACAACTTTTCTTGCATATCTATCAGTTTTATTGATATGTGATCCCATACTACATAATATGGGCAAAGTGAACAATGAATGGCTTTTTTAAAGCTATTGAAAACGTCTTTATTTTAAAATTATGAACTGAAACAGTTATTAGATGGAAAGAAATGTTAATTTTAAAAGGGAGAGTAGGTAAGTCGATAATTCAGAGGTGATCTTTTTCCATGGTTTCACTATTGTTTTCTGAATATTTAGAAGGGTATCGATTTAGGTTCAAGAAAAACATTCCTGAATTTCTGGACATAATTGGGCTTTTCTTGAGTGCAGGAAATTGTAATGCAAGGATCCATATAATGTCAGTTTTATTGATATGCGATCCCATATGACATCATGTGGGAAAAGTGAACAATGAATGGCTTTTTAAAATCTGTTGAAAAGGTTTTTATCATAAAATTATGAACTGAAATTGATATTAGATTGAAAGAAAAGTTTACTTTCAAAAGGGAGTGTAGGTAAATGGCTAATTTAGAGGAGATATTTTTCCATGATTTCACGATTGTTTACTGAATGTGGAGAATGCTCCGAATTTGATTTCAAGAAAATGTTTCCTGATTTTCTTAACATCATTGGATTGTTCTCATGTGGAGAGATATTGTGATGCAGGTATCCATATATAAATACCTACTCTTATGACATAATATAATTTTTTGAAAGGATTGGAAATAAAAACAAATTAATTCTTACAAAGAAACAGAATCCACATATACACATATGAAAACTGAGGAACTCAGAGTACAAATAGTTACCAGCCTCCAAATTTCTTCTCTGATTTATGAAGGCCTTTGTCAATGTCCAGAAGAAAAAAAGAAACTGTTAGGGATCACAAGGTGACAAAGAGTAACTGAAGTGTTTACAAGATATCATGGGGGAGAAGACTGATTCATAAAAATCAAGGGCAAAATACATAAAGCAGAGTGTACCACCCTCCATTCTATGCACGTGTGATTATAGCGTCCAACAATGAAGAAAGACAAAAGGAACACTACTTGAGAGAAATAGGCAATTCCAATGCTTCTTATTGCTCTCTCACCATCCTCTTTCTCTTAATATATATTATTAGTTATGCATATCAATCATACATGAACATACATAATCTTGAAGGCTAAAGCCTTAATCACAGCCTGAGAAAATAATGGGGCATAACATCTTACAATGGTCCCATCTCCAGCAGAAACTTGAATTGTGATTCATTTTAAAAATTGATTAGAGGATTTCTGAAACACAGCCTATAACTATTATCCATGGCTCAACTTTGGTGTACAATTCATGACATCCCCAATATCTTTAAAGCAAATCTGTTTTATTGAGTCATATTAAACTAATATATTTTTTATCCAATGTGTACATACCATCGTCCTTGGTATATTCGCAGTGGGGTGCATTCATCACTTCAAACATTATTAAACCTTTTCAGTAGCTCTATAATGATTATAATATATAAAGAAAAACCAGAAGAATAAAGAAGAAATTAATCACCTCTCAATCTATTTGTTGACACTGACATAGATAGATGATTTTCTGGCTTTTTTCAACAACTTTTTGTTTATCTATCTGTTGTATTGATATGTGATCTTATACTTCAACATGTGGAATAAGTATACAGTGAATGGCCGTTTTAAAGTTGTTGAAAAATTCTTTATTTTAGAATTATGAACTGAAACGAATATTAGATTGAGAGAAAATGTTAATTTTAAAAGGGTGTGTAGGTAAATGGAAAATTGTGAGAAGATCTTTTTCCATGATTTCACGATTGCTTACTGAATATTTAGAAGGCCCCCGATTTCTTTCAAGGAACCCATTCCTTATTTTCTGGACATCATTGGACTGTTATCGAGTGCAGAGAGATTGTGATGCAAGTATCCATATATGTACACCTGCTCTAATGATGTATTGTAATATTTTAGAGAGTTTTGGAAATAAAATCAAACTCATTCTTACAAAGAAACATAATTCACATATAAACAAATAAAAATCCAGGGAATCAAATTGCAAAAGCTTCCAGGCTTCAAATTTTTCATATGGATTATGAAGGACCTTGACAAAACCCAGAAGAGAAAAATCAACTTGCAGCATCCACAAGGTGAACAAAAGTGACTCAAATGTTTACAAGATATCATAGGGGATCATCATGGTTCTTTAAAGTCAAGGACCTAATCCATCAATCAGAGTGTACCACCCTCCATTCTTTGCATGCATGATTATAGCCTCAAACAATGAAGAAACACAAAAGGAATACCACTTTAGTGAAATAGGTAATTCCAAAGCTTCATATTTGTCTATCACAACATTCTTTCTCTCAATATGAATATTTAGTGATGCATGTCAGTCATACAGGAACCTACATAATCTTGAATCCTAGAGAAGAAATCACAACCTTAGAAAATAAAAGGGCATAACACCATACAGTGGTACCATCTCCAGGAGATACCTGAATTGTGATTCATTTTCAAAAATGGCCAGAGCATTTCTGAAACATGACTAATAAATATTATCCATGGCTCAACTTGTGTGTACAATTCCTGACAATATCATGAGTTTTAAAACAAATCTGTTTTATTGAGATATATTAAGCCAATATCTTTTGTATCCAATATGTACATTCCCTGTTTCTTGGTATATTCACAGTGGTGTGCATTCATCTCTTCAATCATTATTAACCTTTTCAATATCTGTATAATAATTATAATAAATAATAAAACACCAGAAGAATAAAGAAAAAATTATTCATCTCTCAATCCGTTTGTTGACACTGACATACATAGGTGATTTCCTGGCTGTCCTTGAACAACTTTTTTTGTTTATCTGTCAGTTTTATTGATATGTGATCCCATACTGCAACATGTGGAGAAAGTGAACAATGAATGGCTATTTTTAAGCTGTTGAAAAGGTCTTTATTTTAAATTATGAACTGAAACGAATATTGGATTGAAAGACAATGTTAATTTTAAAAGGGTGTGCAGGTAAATCAATAATTCTGAGGAGATTCTCTTCCATTATTTCATGATTGTTTACTGAATATTAGAAAGCTCCATATTTTGTTTCAAGGGAACCACTCCTGATTTTCTGTACATCATTGGGCTGTTCTCAAGTGCAGAGAGATAGAGATGCAGGTAACCATATATAAATACCAGATCTTAGGGCATATTTTATTTTTTTAGAAAGTTTTGGAAGTAAAATCAAAATTATTCTTACAAAGAAACAGAATCCACATATAAACAGATGAAAACCCAGGAACCCAGAGTATAAATAGCTCCCAGACTCCAAATTTGTCCTATGACTTATGAATGACTTGCCAACACCCAGAAGAGAAAAAAGGATTTGTAGGGTCCACAAGGTAAGAAATAGTGACTCAAATGTTTACAAGATATCGTGGGATAGAGGTGTGTTTCATAAAAGCCAAGGACCTAATCAATCAACCAGATTGTACAACCTTTCATTATATGCAAGACTCATTATAGACTCCTAGAATAAAGAAACACAAAAGGAAAACCACTTTATAGAAATTGGTAATTCCAAAGCTTCATATTTGTCTCTCACCTCCCTCTTTTTAAAAATATATATTTTTAGTGATGCATATCAGTCACATATGAACATACATAATCTTGAATTCTAGAGCAGAAATCATAACCATAAAAAAGGGGCACAACACCTTACAGAAGTCCAATCTACAGCAGTAACTTGAATTGTGATTCATTTTTAAAAATTGGACAGAATTTCTGAAACATGACTAATGAATATTATCCATGGCTCAACTTGGGTGTACAATTCCTGACATCCCCACAATTTTTAAAACAAATCTGTTTTATTGAGACATATTAAACCACTATCTTCCATCTCCAAAGTGTACATTCCATGATCCTTGGTATATTCAGAGTGGTGTTCATTCATCTGTTCAATCATTATTAAACCTTTTTAATAGCTCTATAATAATTATAATAAATAAAGAAAAACCAGAAGAATGAATAAGCAATTATTCACCTCTCAAACCATTTGTTGACTCTGACATATATAGGTGTTTTTATGACTGTCCTTGAACAGGTTTTTTTGTTTATCTATCAATTTTATTCATATATGATCCCATACTACATCATGTGAACAAAGTGAACAATGAATGGCTTTTTTAAAGCCATTGAAAAGTTCTTTATTTTAAAATTATGAACTGAAACGTATATTAGATTGAAAGAAAATATTTATTTTAAAAATCAGTACAGATAGATCGATAATTCAGTGCAGATCTTTTTCCTTGTTTTCACGATTACTTACTGAATATTTAGAAGGCTCCAGAATTTGTTTCAAGGAAATCATTCCTGATTTTCTGGACATAATTGGGCTGTTCTCGAGTGCAGTGTGATTGTGATGCAGGTATCCATATATAAAAACCTTCTCTTAATACATATTGTAATTTTTTAGAAAGTATTGAATATAAAATCAAACTCCTGTTTACAAAGAAACAGAATTGAGGTATACATAAATGAAAACTCTGGAGCTCAGAGTATAAATAGCTCCCAGCCTCCGAATATCTCCTAAGGCTTATGAAGGACTTTGCCAAAGCCAAGGAGGAAAAAATGAACTTTTAGGGTCCACAAGGTCACAAAGAGTGACTCAAATGTTCACAAGATTTCATGGGGAAGAGGAATGGTTCAGAAAAGTCAAAAACCTTATCCATCATGCCGAGTGTACAGCATACCATTTTATGCACACGTGATGATATACTCCAACAATGAAGAAACACAAAAGGAAGACCACTTTAAAGAAATTGGTTATTCCAAAGATTTATATGTGTCTCTCACCACCCTCTTAGTCTTAATATATATTTTTAGTGATGCATATCATTCATACATGATCATACATAAACTGGAAGCTTAGAGCAGAAATTACGACCATAGAAAATAAAGGGGCACAACACCTCGCATTTTTCCCATATACACTTCTCCAACAGAAACTTGAACTGTGATTCATTTTTAAATATTGGCCAGAGAATTTCTGAAACACGACTAAAAACTATTATCCATGGGTAATTTAGGTGTGCAATTCCTGAAATCCCCATGATTTTTCAAAGAAATCTGTTTAATTGAGACATATTAAACCAATAATTTTTGTCCAATGTTTACATTCCCTGGTCCTTGGTTCATTCACAGTGGGGTGCATTCATCTCTTCAATTATTATTAAGCCTTTTCAATAGCTCTATAATAATTAGAATAAAGAAATACCAGAACAATAAGGAAGAGCTTATTCACCTCTCAATCCATTTGTTGACACTGATATACATAAGAGTATTTCTGCCTATCATTGAACAAATTTTTAATCTATCAGTTTTATTGATATGTGATTGCATACTACATCAAGTGGGCAAAGTGAACAATGAATGGCTTATTTAAAGCTGTTTAAAAGGTCTTTATTTTAAAAGCACATCCTGAAACGGATATTAGATTGAAAGAAAATGTTAATTTTAAAAGATAGTGTAGGTAAATTGATATTTCAGAGGAAATCTATATCCATGATTTCATGATTGCTTACTGAATGTTTCAAAGACTCAGGATTTTGTTTCAAGGAAACCGTTCCTGATTTTCTGGACATCACTGGGCTGTTCTTGAGTGCAGAAAGTTTTTGATGCAGGTATCCATATATAAACCACTGCTCTTTTGACATATTCTATTTTTTTAGAATGTTTTGCAAATAAAGCCAAGCTCATTCTTGAAAAGAAATGGAATCCACATATACACAAATGAAATTCCAGGAACTCAGAGTAGAAACGGCTCCTAGCCTCCAAATGTTTCCTATGGATTAACAAGGACCTTGCCAACAGCAAGAAGTGAAAAAGGGACTTGTAGAGTAAACAAGGTGACAAAGTGTGACTCAAATGTTTACTAGACATCATTGCATAGTGGAATGTTCCGTAAAAGTCAAGGACCAATTCCATCAAGCAGAATATTCCACCATCCAGTCTATGCATGTATGATTATAGCCTCCAACATTGTAGAAACACAGAAGGAACACCACTATAGAGAAATAGGTAATTCCAAATCTCCATATTTGTCTCTCACCACACTCTTTCTGTTAACATAAATTTTTAGTGATACATATCACACATACATGAACATACATAAACTTGAAATCTAGAGAAGATATCACAACCTTAGAAAATCTTGTGGCATAACACCTACAGTGGTCCCATCTCCAGCAGGAACTTGAATTGTGATTCATTTTTAAAAATTGGCCAGAGTGTTTCTGAAACATGACTAATAACAATTTTCAATCGCACAACTTGGGTGTAAAATTTCTGACATCACCAAGATTTTTAAAGGAAATCTATTGTATTGAGACATTTTAAACCAATATCTTTTTAAATCAATTTTCACCTTCCGGTGTCCTTGGTATATTCACAGTGGTGTGCATTCATTCCTTCCATCATTTTAAACCTATTATAGCTCTATAATAATTATAAGGAATAAAGAAATACCAGAAGAATAAATAATAAACTATTCAACTCTCAATCCATTTGTTGAGACTGACATACATAGTTGCTTTTCTGGCTGTCCTTGAACAATTTTTTTGTTGTTTATCTATCAATTTTATTGATATGTTATCCCATACATCAAGTGAACAAAGTGAGCAATGAATGTCATTTTTAAAGCTCTTGAAAAGGTTTTTATTTTAAAAATATGAACCGAAACATATATTACAGTGAAACAAAATGTTAATTTTAAAAGAGAGGGTAGGTAAATCTATAATTCAGGTGAGATCTTTTTTTATTATTTCATAATAGTTTCCTGAATGTTTAGAAGGTTGCAGATTTTCTTTAAGGAAACCATTCCTCATTTTCTGGACATCATTTTGGTTATACTCCAGTGCATAGAGATTGTGATGCAGGTATCCATATATAAATATCTGCTCTGACGAAATATGGAAATTTTTTAGAAAGTATTGGAAATAAAATCTAAGTGGTCCTTACAAAGAAACAGAATCCACTTATACACAAATTATAACCCAGGAACTCAGAGTATAAATAGCCCCCAGCCTCCAAATTTCTCCTATGCACTATGAAGGACCTAGCCAACACCCATAAATGAAAAAGGGACTGTAGCATCCTCAAAGTGACAAAGAGTGACTCAAATGTTTACAAGATATCATGGGGGAGAGTAATGGTTCATAAACGTCAAGGACCTTATCCATCAAGTAGAGTGTACCACCCTCCAATTAATGCATGGGTGATTATAGACCCCAACAAAGAAGAAACACAAAAGGAAGAACACTTTAGAGAAATAGATAATTCCAAAGATTCATATTTGTCTCTCACCACCCTCTTTCTCTTAAGATGTGTTTTAGTGATGTATATCACTCATACATGAACATAAAAACGTGAAGGTTCTAGCCTTCTGCTCTAGCAGAAATCATGACCTTAGAAAATAAAGGGTCATAATATCTACAGTGGTCCCGTCTCCAGCAGAAACTTGAATTGTGATTCATTTTTAATAATTGACCAGAGCATCGTGGGAACACGACTAAAAAATAATATCCATGTCTCCACTTGATTTTACAATTCCTGACATCCCCACGATTTTTAATACAAATTTGTTTTATAGAGACATATCAAATCTCTATCTATTTTATCCAATGTGTACATTCCCTGGTCCTCCGTATGTTCACATGGTGTACATTCATCTCTTCAATCTTTATTAAACATTTTCAATAGCTCTATAATAATTATATAAAATAAAAAAAACAGAAAATAAAGAAGAAATTATTCACCTCTCAATCCATTTGCTGAAATTGATATATATAGGTGTTTTATTGGCTGTCCTTGAACAAATTTTTTTGTTTATCTATCAGTTTTATTGATATGTGATCTGATACTATGTCATGTGGGCAAAGTGAAAAATCAATGGCTTTTTTAAGGCTGTTGAAAAGTTCTTTATTTTAAAAATAATAACTGTAACGTATATTAGATTGAAAGAAAAAGTTATTTTTAAAAGGGAGTGTAGGTAAAGCGATAATTCTGAGGAGATCTTTTTCCATGATTTCAAGATTGTTTACTGAATGTTTAGAAGTATCTGGATTTTGTTTCAAGGAAACCATTCTTGATCTTCTGGACAACTTTGGGCTGTTCTCGAGTGCAGAGCATTTGTGTTGCAAGTATCCATATATAAATAACTGCTCTTATGATATGTTGCAATTTTTTACATAGTATTGGAAATAAAATCAAATTCATTCTTACAAAGAACCAGAATCCACTTTTACGCAAATGAAACCCAGCTACTCAGTGTACAAACCACCCAGACTCCAAATTCCTCCTATGGCTTATGAAGGACCTTGCCAACATCATGAAGAGAAAACGGGGCTTATAGGATACACAAGTTGACAAAGAGTGACTCAGTTATTTACAAGATATCTTGGAGGAGAGTAATGCTTCATAAAATCAAGAACCTAATCCATTGAGCCGAGTGTACTGACCTCCATTCTATACATGCGTGATTATAGCCTCCAACAATGAAGAAACAAAAAAGAGAAACCACTTTAGAGAATTAGGTAAATCCAAAGCTTCGTATTTATCACCACCCTCTTTCTCTTAATATATATTTTAATGATGCATATCAGTCATACATGAACATACATTAACTTGAAGAGTAGAGCAGAAATCAGGACCTTAAAAAATAAAGGGGCATAACACCTTAAAGTGATTTAATACACACATCTCCAGCAGAAATTTGAATTGTGATTCATTTCTAAAAATTGGCCAGAGCATTTCTGAAACACGACTAATAACTATTATACATGGCTCAACATGGGTGTACAATTCCTGGTGTCCCCATGATTTTTAAAACAAATCTGTTTTATTGACACATATTAAAACAAATATCTTTTTATGTGATGTGTAAATTCCCT
>JAQZBX010073285.1:0-14936 GCA_029593785.1 Cabassous unicinctus | reverse complement strand
AAATTCTGTCTCAGCCTGGAGAAATGAACTCATTTACAATGATAGGATTTGGAGTCTAAAGGTTTGGTTTTGCCCCTTGGAAACTATATAATATTTAGTCTGTTATCTAAATTCTGAACTTCAATTTCTTCATATCTAAAATGGGGATCATAATAATACCAACTTCCTAAGATTTTTGAAAGGATTAAATGAAAACAAGTATTTGAAATTGCTTTACATCTCCTTAATTACGGCATCACAGTCTAACATTCAAAGCCCTTCCAAAATTGGATCCAAAAAAGCTTTACCTGATAAGCTTTCTCAGGACTCCTGTTTTCCTGTCTCCAAATGAAACAGGTGCGTTCCTACCCCGTATATGGGCTTGTGCTTTTCCTGTTTCTTGAATACTCTTCTAACACTACTCTATAGAGCAAATCCTACCCATTCTTTTAAGGTCTCTTAAAGGGGCTAACTTTGAGCTAAAGCTTGAGAGCCATATAGGATTAGATTTCCCTCGAGGAAGGCATGAACTGAACTTGCATGAGTAAGCTTAGGAGGTGCCATGTAGGTGACCAATGAAATGAGTAGGTCACTAGGTAAGAAAGGTGGATGGGACCTGTTGAGAGAACAATCTCGAGGCCGACCTGAGGGGTTTGATTTGCACTAACAGGAGCCAGCATGGAAATTGGAGCAGGGACTTGATATGTCAAGATTGATGGGGTTTCCGTAGCAGGTAGTACCTTAAAAACCCTGAATCTGAGCTCTCTTCCCAAGGAGACCTTTACACTGGACTTAAAGACAATCTCCCTAACCCAAGTTGCATTTGGATTATTTAGGGAGATCAGGCACTTCTAAGTAACTTCGTCGTATCAAGCATTCCTTACATACAGCCTTTCCCTCTTTCTGCTTCTAACTAGGCCAAAAAAAAAAAAAAAAAAGTTTTCCATCCAAAGATTTATTTGATATATTAATCCCTTAATCCTTCTCCTTTCTGTGCCGTCCCCACCCCGCTCTACCAGACAGAAACAGACATAGCACACACGGCACACTAATCCCCTCTGGTCTGGCATGGGCAGGCTTCCTCTTTATGTCCCATAGACAATGAGAAAGGGCTTCCACATGTAAGGGAGATTTTAGTGTGGTCAGAAGTTGATGATGATCGTATATAAAAGATATATGTGGGAGAAAAAAATAGTAGCTCTTGTTGTTTGAGATCAAAATATAGTTTCTCCATTTGGTACTAAGATGATAAAACTTGTTAGACATGTTGGAAGAAGATATTCATACAATACTGGCCAAGTAGCAGTTGGAAAACTGGAGATGCCATGCAGAGAACAGTAGCACTATTCTGATGGGACCAAGTGCAGATTAATGATAAACCAGGCTTTTGGATTAAGTTAGCTAATTTCTATGTTCTTTTTATCATTTCATGTATAATTAGAGAAAATTTTGATAACTCTATACCTGATGCCAGATCTTTATAATTACTGCTTAGGTACTCAACAATAAAGACTTTTGTTTTGCTGTTGTTTGCAAATAGCATTTTAAATCTAAATATATATTTTTTGATTGCCCCATCCCCTTTTCTTTCTTTCTTCAAGGTTCTATCACTCGGCATGATATAGACTCACCACCAGCTTCAGAGCGTGTTGTCAGTATTTACAAGTATGAAGACATTTTTATGCCATCAGCTGCCTATCAGACCTTCTCCTCTCCATTTTGTTTGCTTCTCATTGTTGCTCTGACCTTCTACTTACTTATGGGAACCCCGTAACCACGGCTGCAAAGCCAACAGATTAAATGGATTGGAAAGTCTCTAGGATAAATATATTTTTAAAGAAAGTTCAATATAATTTTAGCTTCCCTGATTTTCTTTTTAAAGAACAACTCCTGTGATTTCAGCTTTTTTGGAAGAAAAGGCAAGCTTCTTTTCTAGTCGAAGAGGATTGTTTAATAATGACCCCGTACTTTGAGAAGGTACTTGAAACTTTTCAAAGCACTTTCAATTTTGTTTTCTTATTCAAGCTTCACAACATCTCCGAGTTGGCTTGATGAAAATGATGACTGCTATTTTACTGAGTGGGATTTGGGACCCAGAAACGCTGCCTTTTTATCCCCCACACACCAGGTAGCCCGGGCCACTTGGCCAAATAACACACAAGGCAGAGAAAGAGCTAGGCGTAGAAATCATGTCTCCAGACAACCGTGACTCTTCCTCCTATAGCACATGACAGTTACTGTGCATACTAGAGAGAACTTCGGTCACTAGTTCATGGTCAGCCTTTTAAGGAGGAGAATGTTTACATTTTATGAAGCATGAAGTTTTTTGATATTTATGTTACTGATGGGGAGAATGGAGGAGATTACAGTGATATGAAAATGGTTCATATATAATTGAAATCTCTTCTCAGCTAGAGAGTAGCTGGGAGAAAACATTTTTATAGATGCTTGGAAAGGTTAGAAACGAACTGTGAGTGTTCCTGAAGATGCAAAATTATGTTAATGATAAAAATATGAGAATTCTTGGTAGTTAGAATTGGACTTTTCTACCACTGTATTTCGTGAACTACAGTATTCATTCACCTGTGGTTACAGCTAATTCTGTTGTCAAAGTGAGAATATACTGAGTTTGATTAAACATGTATTATAACAGACAAATCATTAAAAATTTAAGGCATTTTAATAATAAACCAACATTCTTAGAGATTGTGGAGATTTGGGATAGAAACTTTTCCAGATGAGTTGCTTGTTTTAAATTAGGAAATGGGAAGGTGGCCAGTAAAATGACACCTAGAATACCCATTCAGAATGTTCAGACTTGTGAATTGGACTGGCAGCCAGCTTAATTTTTGACAGTGCTTATCAAAAGAACCCAAATGTTCCTGTGTTCCAAACGTCTTTCCTGACAGCCCCTTTAGAAGAGAGGAGTCTGAGTGTTAATTATGCTCCCAGAGTTTCTATTGTAGAGGCCTTAGCATCCTCTGGCTTGCCCCCATTACTTAAAGCTGGCTCCCCATTTTTGGTTTTTGTGATTAAACAACACTGGAGACCGATTTCTGATGCAGTCCTCGGGATTTGTGGCAGGGTTGAGAGTATGCCTGTGGGGACAGCTTTCAAAGCCTTCTGGAAATGAACAAAAATAAGGAAAACAGCGCTGTTCTGTGATACTGCAGTTTACCAAGCACTTTCTCGGGATGCGGGAGAAAGAAGCCTTTTTGCAGATGGGGAGAGATTACATGACGACATTGGAACTGGGTAGCAGTCAAGAGCCCTCTGAGGTTGCTCATGGTGCCCCCTGACTACCCCCTAACTAAACCCTCCAGTTGTGGCTGAGGATGGCCCGAGTATCCCCTTCTCAGGCATAGGGATTTTTTATAGTGGTGATAGTGAGTCTACAGGCGTCCACTCTGTAAATAAGAAAGTGAGTATTTTTATATTTCATTCTCTAATATGAATAATATTTCAGCTATAAATAGGTAAAAACTAAAGAGAGACTTCCAGCTAGTCTCTGCAGCAGGCAGGGAAAGAATAAGCGAATGGATTTTCCTTCCACTTACTTTTCAAATCGACAAGCTAATGATTTCACTAACTGCTTCCACTTTGATTACCAGTCATTTTTGCATATCTGTGCTTGGAACTTTCAATGACTTGTCCTTGCTGTGAGGGTCAAGTGCAAACCAATTTCATTACATCCAGTATCATCTCTTGCTACACCTCCTCACTTGCTGTGTCCCAGCCAGACTGAGCTACTCCCAGTTCTTCAGATGTGCTTTCTCATCTGTCATGGCGTTCTTTCTGCCCAAACATTCTCTCCTCTGTGCTTGACAGATTCCTACTCATCTTTCAGGTCACAGCTTAAATATTCCTTCCTCCAATTCCCTAGACTAGGGTAAGTTTTGGCTCCTGCCGAATGCTCTCATAGCATCCCGGGCCTCCTCATCCCCGTACTCTTCAGACTCTAATATAATTACTGTTTAGTCCTCCGGGATGACTCCCTAACGCAGGGGCCATTTCTCTTTACTCACCATTGTAGCGGTCACTACTACATAATGGAGACTCAGCAAACATTTGTTGAATGAGTAACTAGAGGAAACTCGACTTAAATGGCAAGTTTGATTCACAAGTTTGTATTCCGTATGTATTGCCAGGCTGACCAACATTTTTATATTTTTTACATGTCCTCAAACCATGGCCCATTCCTTTAGCAAACACTGAACCTTCCTTTTTGAACCATAAATAGAAAGATCATTGGTAACAAAGCCGTTTGTCCTTGCAGTTGTCATTCTCAACGATAATCATGGTTCAGAAATAAGACTTTGAAGACTAGGGATGTTGCAGAGCATTTGACCATCATCTCAGAGAACCATCAATTTATAGACACATTGAAGTTAAAACTCTGTAGACTTCAATTTCATTCATTCTTGCCTAATATAAGAGAATCAACTATTTTATTTCTACAGTCCCATCTAACACAGAGGAGATACCCAAACTGTGTTGTTGTTTCTTAAAAACTGCCTGAGTAGAATAATAATATTAATGCTAGCTAGAACGTATTTAGTGCTGTTTTAAGCACGTTACATGGGTTAATGCATTTAATCCCCACAACAACCATAGGAAGTAGAATCTGTCATTAATCTGATTTTACAGATGAAGAAACTGAGGCTAGTCATTTGGCATAAATTACCAGTGCTGGCAGGGATTTTAGAGATCGTTTAATCCAAAGCATTTATCGTACCAAGAGGCAACTGAGGCATAGAAAGGTGATCTGATTTGCCTATATCCATATGCCTTCCTCACATTGATGACACCTTTTATTTTCCCATTAAAAGACACCCTCGCTATCCACACTCAAGATAGCTAGCTGCTTTTTTTCCCCCTTTATTTTTTTTTTTTTTTTAAGATTTATCTATTTATTTATTTATTTATCCCCCCCTTGCTGCTTGTGTTTGCTGTGTCCATTCGCTGTGTGTTTTTTCTTGTGTCTGCTTATCTCCCCCTTGCTGTGAGGTCTTGCTACATCAGCCCACCACACCAGCCTGCCCTCACAAGGAGGCCCCAGGAAGTGAACCCCGGGCCTTCCATATGGTAAACGGGAGCTCTATCGATGATTGAGCCACACCCGCTTCCTGCTGTGAGGTCTTGCTGCATCAGCCCACTGCGCTGCCGTGCGGGCCAGCCTGCCCTCACAAGGAGGCCCCGGGAAGCGAACCCAGGGCCTCCCATATGGTAAACGGGAGCTCTGTTGATTGAGCCACACCCGCTTCCCCTTTTTTCCCCCTTTAGTAATTTGCCATGAACAGGGGGAACTTTTTATATTTATTTTTGTGGGGGGTGAGTGCGTGGGCAGTAAATTTTACTTTGCATCAACTTTCTGTTCTGTATTTTAATTATTTTACCAGTCATTTTAGTGCTTTTACTAGGTTTTTTCTTTTTAATAATATGCAGATTGGACAAGACTGGAAGAATATATTTCTCTTAAGTTAATTTTTAAAAATGACTTGCCTATAACCTAGATCTTTAACTTGAAACCCAGTTCCCCTTTCATAGCCCCACTGTAGTCTATAAGGTGGATTTATAAACATGATTTCAGGCAAAAGGCAGGGGCCATATTGAATTATCTTACGTTGGCTTTTGTCATTAAGAAAATCAGACCATTTAGAGAACTAGAGGATGGATACCCATCCCTGATGGTTTTTACTACTTATTTTGTAATAAGCTTACCGTCTGTATTCAGGATTTTGTGCTTAAGAGCTATTACCACTGAGGTTGTGTGTCATTCTTAGCTCTAGGCTAGGGTTTGGCAAATGTTTTCTGTAAAGGGACCAGGTAGTAAATATTTTAAGCTTTGCAGTCTCTATCTCATCTATTCATCTCTGCCATAGACAATACATAAGTGAATGATCATGTCTGTGTTCCATTAAACTTTATCGACACCGATATTTGAATTTTTCATATCATTTTCATATGTCAAAAAATATTATTTTTATTTTTATTTTAACTATTAAAAATGTAAAAACCATTTTAGCATCTGGGCTACACAAAAATAAAGTGCAGGCTGAATTTGGCCCATGGACCATAGTTTGTCAGTCCCTGCTCTTGGCTAAGGGACATACCAGAGTGCCATGATCACATGTGAAGTGTACTGTCAATCATTTATTACAGGTTAATTGTAAAAATATCAAAGTTAGTGAATAATTAAAAAAAAATTATTGTGGTAACATATCTTCAACATAAAATTTCCTATTTTAACCACTTTCGAGTATACAATTCAGTGGTATTAGTTATATTCACAGTGCGAGTAGTTTGTTTTAAAGTAAGTTATAGTTGATTGATTTATTGTTATCTTGATAATGGCATTCCCACATACTATTCTAATAGAGTTTTTGGAGTTGATAGGAAAGGGGGCAGTGAAATGGGTAAGCAGTGGTCCCGTTTTTCCTGCATGTGGCAATAGTGACTGCCTGTTTCCGTTGAACTGTTCTTCATGGTGGTGATTACAATGTTTCAGAGCAATTTATTTCCCTGTAGAAATTTTTTTTATTTAAAGTTTTATCGAGATCGGCTACACCCAGAGGACTGTTTTATGCATGTGACTATGGCATCTGCTTGTGTATCATAGTTGAGAGATGTTTGAGAACCACTGGACTGGGCCAAATGCTGAGAAGTGTATGCTTTGTTGTAAATGGGTGCATTGTATATCTTTGTTCTCTAAGCAGAATTGATTGTGTTCTGTGGACAGTCTGGTGGTTGTCAGTGTGTGTGTGTGTGTGTATGTGTATATGTATATACATGATAGGGTGTGTGTTTATGCATAAATGCCTATAGATGCACACACTACGACCATTTGAAGGTCTTTATGAGGGTTGTTTCTGTTTCTGGTCGCCCATGTACTTTCAAACCCAAGAGAAAACACATAGCGTGTACACAGACAAAGCCGCCCTTGAGTTTATAGTAATTTAGTTTGTAGAAAGGGCTCCTGGATCCTTTATTAAGTAATCCTTGCCTCCTCCATTTCACATTATATGCATTGTTAAGAACGTATACAGTATCATTGTTGAGTTTGACTTTTCTATGCTATTAGTTAAGGAACCAAGTCTCATGTTAGCTGGGTAGTTGGCATGTTGATCATCCTATACATGTTTCATATTTAATTAGCTTCCTTATTACTATGTCAGTTATTTACTTTCAAGTTGGACTTCTTTGTTTTATATTTAATAGATAGCTTGAGTATAATTCTTTTTCAGAAAAATAGTGGCTGTTCTTATGTGACTTTAAGAATGACTGGAGACTTGAAAATTAAGTGTATCATCAAACTAGTTCAGATTTTTTGCTTAAAACATACTAATGCTTGTTTGAGGTTTTTAGTTTTCCCTGTGGATATTTGCTATTAGGAGGATAGCTGCTGAGTCAGATTTTCCTGGAGAGTAAGCAATTCTCTAGGGTTACCGGGTGCTGCAGTGGTTTTGGCATTTTCCCAGGTCACTAGAAGAGTTACTATTTTACCATGTGAAATGCCCTGGCCACCTGGAAGATTAAACCCAGCTTCTCCAATTGCCTTATCCCCACAACGCTGACATGCTGGAACAATCTGGCTCCAGGAATATTAATATACTTTTTTGAGAATGTCTACAAAATACTATTTTGTAAAAACTATGCCTTTAAATAGACATTAATGGGTTATATTTGTTTTATAATAATTGTGCACCCAATGTTCAATTGTGATTGATTTTGAGATTTATGTATATTTATAAGCCTGTTCTATGTGAATTTTTACTCTAAGATGTGTGGTACATTATTAATAAAGGTATGGATTTCTATTTACATAAAGTAATTATAGCAATATTCCTAGATGGTACCTAAATTATTGTTCTGGCCAGTTGCCACCATAAATACTTTTTATGTTTAGAGGATTAAGTTACAGCCAGAATATATTAACTGGACTTAAACTTTAGTATATAAATTTTCAACATGGTTTGAAATTCTTCCTGTTGATGTAATTAAAGTAAGTTTATGATTCCTTATTGCTTTGCTTTGGTGCATTTTTGGATTTCTCCTTGTTTGCTTTCACTCCTTTCATTAGCAAAATCTCCCTTGCTTTTCCCTGAATTTATAGACCTTGGAGAAGATGAGATCCTGTCTTGTGTACTGACAAAGAGGGAAGCGTGTTGCAGTTGTCCGGTAAAAATCCTTGTAGAGAAACAATTTGCAAAATAAACCTGTATTTATAGTTTACTACCTTTATTAAGTAGTAAATGGAATCCTAAAATCCCATGTCAAGTATATCAGTTGGTTAATGGCTGTTTTAGTTCCCTAGACTGCTCAAGCAAATACCATGAAATGGATCGGGTTAAACAATGGGAATTTATTTGCTCACTGTTCGAGATTGGGAAAAAGTCCATATCAAGGTGATGCTTATGCTTTCTTCCCTAAGAGTGGCGTTCTGGGGCTGGCTGCCGGCGATCCTTGTTTTTTAGTTTGCCACAAGGCAAAGCACATTGTGGTGTCTCCAGGTTCCATTGAAATTTAACTTCTAACTGCTCCCTCCAGCTTTATTGCTGTCTAAATTTCATTCCGCTTATGAAGAACTCCAGTAATAGGATTAAGACTCATCCTGATTGGGCTGGGCCACACCTTAACTGAATCAACCTCATCAACTCCTTACAAAGGGGTCACACCCACAGGAATGGATTAAATGTAAGAACCTGTTTGTCTGGGGTACCTACAGCTTCAAATCACTACAATGGCACATAGCTAACTCTAAGAATTTCAATTATGAGCCTTGTTGGTATCAAAATCATATTATACAGGGAAGCGGATGTTGCTCAAGCGACTGAGCTCCCGCCTACCACACGGGAGGTCTGAGGTTCGGTTCCCGGTGCCTCCTAAAGAAGACAGTGAGCTGGCGTGACGGGTAGGTGTGGTGAGCTGACACAACAAGGTGACATAACAGGAAGCACAAGAAGAAAAACATAATGAGAGACACAACAAAGCAGGGAACGGAAGTGACTCAAGCGATTAGGCATTTCCCTCCCACATTGGAGATTCCAAGTTCAGTTCCCGGTGCCTCCTAAAGAAACAAGGAAGACAATAGACACAGCAAGTGCAAACAATGAGGGGGTGGAAAGAAATAAAATCTTTTAAAAAAAATCATACAGTAGGAATAGGTAGGTAGAGTTTAGTTATAGAGCCTAATGAGCCATCAGGGAGGTATGAACATTGCAGAATGTAGTAGCTGAGCTGCCCATACTACTGGGGCTAGGTTGAGAAGATAAGGAAATGGCATGAGAAGTAAGAATTAGTTGTTATCACGTTTTGCATTAGAGCCACCAATCCTCATCAAAAAATGTCTTATGCTGTGTCGGGTGATAAAGCAAACACAGATGCTCACAAGAAGCTCACATTTATAGGAGAGATAAGTAAACTGCTGACTTTGACCACAGTGTGGTAAGTGAAAGAAAGGAGTGAGCACAGTCCTGTGGGCCATAGAAATGTTAGTCTAGTGAGTTTCTAATGTTTCAACTTTCATTTCTGTTAGATTTCCATACCCGACCGAGACCTGACAGTTTTATGTTTTGGTCATCAGAATGGTTTTGAAATGTTCAGCAATTTTGCCTTTCATTGAAACATGGAAGCAGAGCACCATGACAGGGCTGTTTTTGATGAGCTGAGCTGGAGCCCCAGTGCAGTTTAGGAAACATTAGCAACTGCCTATGTCCAATGTGTACAGATGCCAGTATCTATCTGCATCCATTGATAGATGCTTTCATTTTGTAACTAGAGGAAGAGAGCCAAGTCTTTGGAATGGTTTGTCTTTGTCCCTCACTGTCCCTCTGGATGTCACCAGAATTTGCAATCATAATCTTAAAAGGTCTGGACAAAGTCGTTAAAAAGCAAAGCAACATGTAGGAAAACCAAGCAAAATATTTACAAAGTCAAAATTCAAAGGTCACCTAAAAATCAAGGACTGTGACCTGAAACTTAAAAACATGACGGAGAGCAATTGCAGAATACAGTTGAATACAGACTATTCAACTGCTAATCCCTCTCTCTACCTTTACATCTCTCTGCCTTTCCTCTTCTCTTATAGACAGAGCTAAACAAGACCACTGTCTGAACAGATAGTCTAAACAGGGAAAGAGAAATCAGTCTCTCCTTCATGCAGACACATCAAAAGTTCTGAGTGATTCTCTTAGATACCCTCTTGCTTTTTTCTTTACTTATTTTACTGAATCCCCGTGTCTCCAAATCTTAGTAAGCAATAGTTTCTGTGGTAGGTTGAATTATATGCTTCAGCAAACACATGTTCTTAATCTTAATCCAAAGGACCTTTTGAGGATGTTACTACTTTTTTTTCCCGTTAAAGTGTGGCCAGGGGAAGCGGATGTGGCTCAAGTGATTGGGCTCCTGTCTACCATATAGGAGGTCCAGGGTTCGATTCTCGGGGCCTCCTGGTGAAAAGAGAGCTGGCTCACACAGCGAGCTGGCCCGCTCAGAGAGCTGGTGCAGCATGATGATGCAACAAAAAGAGACACAAGAAAGACAATAAAAGATGCAGCAGACCAGGGAGATGAGGTGGCGCAAGAGATTGAGCACCTCTCTCCCACTCCGGAAGGTCCCAGGATCAGTTCCCTGTGCTGCCTAAAGAGAAGACAAGCAGGCACAGAAAGCAGACAGTGAGTGCAAAACAAGAGGGGTGGGGTGGATGGGAGGGAGGGAAAAGATCTTTTTTTTAAAAAAGTGTGGCCAGCTGAAGTAGGGTGGACTTTAATCCAGATTACCAGAAGGAGGCTTTATAAAGAGAACGAGGAAGTCAGAAGAAACATGCAGAGCAGAAAGGAGAGGACCTCGCCATGTGGAGGGAGGTTGAAATAGAGGCCAAGGCAATCCCAGGGTTGCCGGCAGCCAGCATCAGAATATTATAGACCCCTGAAGACAGCACAGCCTTGATAATTTCTTGATTTTGGATTTCTTTTAGCCTCAAAACTGGAAGCCAATAATTTCCTATTGTTTAAGCCAACCCATTGTCTGGTATTTGTGATAGCAGCTCAGGTAAACTAAGACAGTTTCTTTATCTGAAAACTGGATAACGATACCTGCTCCATCTACTCTTGAAAAACAAAAATCATGTTGAAATTAATATGAAAACTTACAAAAACAGAAAGGAGTAACTTGCAGGGTTTTGAAGCACTTACATACTGAATACTTAGTAGAGGCTTTTTAAAAATGAAAAAGCTGTTGGAGGTATTTTACGGGTGGTAGGCTTGGCCCCAGGGACCTTTGCAACAGAACAGAAACACCTGTTTTTCCTCTTTTTTCACAATAACCCTGAGGTAAGAGCTTCTATTATAATTACTCCCATGTGACAGGGGAAATTGAGGTTGGAGGCTTACTGAACTTACCTCAGATTTCAAAAAGAAACAGTGGCAGTTTGAAACTCTGATCTAAAGTTCTTTCAATATAGGTTGCTCTGATACCTGCACCAGTAGTTGTCACCACTGGCTGCACATTACAGTCCTCTGAGAAGCTTAAAAAAAAAAAAAAAAAAAAAGCCAAGGGATCCCTTGGCAGAACTATTAGTATGGTAGATACGGTTATATGGCTGAGGAGCCGGACTGCCTGAGTTTGAATCCTGCCTGTCACTTACTTGGCAAGGTGCTTAACTTCTTTGTGCCTCGGTTTTCCTTTTTGCAAAAGAGGGTTATAATGACACTTTCTTTGTAGGGTTGTTATATGGGTTGAAAGAGTTACCAAGAATGAGGTACTTAGAACAGTACCGGTCATCTGGTAATAGCTATTTAAAGTTCCGTCAAATACACTAAACACTTTTGAAATGTTTATTAAATAAATGAATAAAACAAGAATCTGGGAGTCAATCTTTTATAAGTACCCCACCCCGCCCCCGGGATTCTGAAGTGCAGCCTGGCTTTTCAATCTCTGAATTTAGTGCTTCGTTTGGGATCCCCACTTCCCTAGAAGTTGACAGCAATCAATGGCTGAAGGGAGTTTTTTTTTTTTTTCCCCTCCAGGAAGATGTAGATCCCAGTAACCTTTTACCTGGATCCTGCGAGGACCAATGGGCGAAGGGAGCCAAGCGCCGAAGGAACGCCCTACGCCCCTTGGGAGATGTAGTTTCCCAAAGGTCCTGTATGCGCTCTCTGGCCACCTAGGAACTACGACTCCCACAATGCCGCGCGCCGCCCGCCCTGCCTCCCGCCCGAGGCCCTCGCCGGGCTTCCCAGTGCCGCCTCTCGGCGGCCGCGGCGGTAGAGGTACCATGGCCGACGGCGGCCCTTCCGAGGTGCTTAGCCCGCGGGGCTCCCCGGGCCAGGCGCCGCGGGGCCCGCGCGCGGTCGGGCCGTGCGGCGGCGGCGGCGGCGGGGAGACCCCGCGGACCGCGGCGCTGGCGCTGCGCTTCGACAAGCCCATCAAGCAGGCTTTCTACAACACGGGGGCCGTGCTGTTTGTGTGCCTGTGCTGCGGCGCGGCCGTGCTCGTCTACTTCATCCTGGAGGCCTTCCTGCGGCCGCTGCTGTGGGCCGTGCTGTGCGGCACCTTCCTGCACCCCTTCAAGAGCTCGCTGACGCGCCTGGGCCGCCACTGGCTGCGCCGCCTGCACCGCGCGCACACGCCCATCGTGCTGGCCGCGCTGCTGCTGCCGCTCTGCTTCGCCGACTACGGCATCGAGGCCCTGGGCGAGCAGGCGCTGCGCCGCCGCCGCCTCCTGCTGCTGCTCGGCGCCGGCGGCCCGCTCTTCTACGGCCTCTACTGCCTCGGCAGCTACCTGGGCGTGCAGGTGCTGCTGGCCCACGCCGGCGCGCTCATCTGCCGCGGGCTGGACTACTTCAGCAGCCTGTGGGTGAGTGAGCGAGTGAGCGAGCGGCCGCGCCCGCCGCCGTCCTGCCAGGCAAGCGCGCACGGGAGCGCAGCCCGGCAGACACCCTCCTTGTGCCCGGGCGACCAAAGTTCACCCTCTCTGCACAGCGAGTTTGTTTCCTTCCTTCTCGAGGAGAGAAGGTGGTTGTAGTTTGAAACAGTCCTCACCGTCCCTCGCTCCACCCCCATCCTAACAGGCACTCTTAGGGGGAACGTGTCCTGGGTTGAGAATCACTGTTCTGCTTAGCAGGAGGGACTTGCAGACCCCTGGCAGGGGAACTGGTTTTATCTTGGAGAGGGAGGGGGCGCCCCGGCCGCTCTTTGTTCTGCTCAGGTGGGTCTTCTGGTTTTGAGAGCTGGAAAGGACCATTAAAGTTTCTAGGCCAACCTGCCATCTACCGATAGGAGAGGTGACTTACTAGGCTAGGGCTAGCTACTTAGGGACAAAGAGGGGACTGGTCGATTCAGGTTTCTGACGTCCTAAAACAAAGCCTTCTAGACTGGCTGCTGCCTCTACGTTTGGGTGATTTTAACATACTTTGTGCGAGGCATTGGGCACTGAGCCATCTGGACCTCTTCCTCTTTATGCTCTACTTCTTGGGAACTACATAGTTTGTCCAGGGACTGCTGTACCCACAGTGTATCTCCTCTGGCCTGGAATACTTCAGCAGACTGGGTGAAGGGGACGTAGATTTCTTGGGTTGATCCTGAGTTTACTCTTAGAATATCAGGTAACTTTAGAATCGGAAGGGGTTTTAGCGATAACCTAGTGATACATTTCCCTGCTCATACTGTATCATAGCCAGTTAACTATCGGAAAAAAAGTGTCTATTTAATATCTAAGAATCCTAATAATAATGATCGATAAACAGTGCCACTTAAAAATATTTACGATTCATCTCTTTTGTCACCTTGACAGCATTAGGTTGCAAAATAGTCCCTTTTATTTGTCCAGCAAGGTTTTGGCTTGCACAGGGTTATTGGTAGTGAAGATTGATTCCAGAATTCCTGTCTTCTCCTGCCATTACTGCCTCTCAGTCCAAGTTAAAAGTTAGTTGAGCATGCTGTTAGGTGCTTAGCTCTGTGCAGAATTAAAAAAAAAAGTGTCCTCAAGGTGCACAAAAGGACTTGTGAACATATTCTAATGGAGGTGACAGTGCAGATAAGTGTCATCACCCATCAGTAAAGGGCCAGCTCTATGCTAGGCATTAGAGGCAGCCCACCCGCAGGTGATGCTGGCTGGGTGTGTAGATGATAAGTGACGAAAGGCCTTGGCCTTCAAGAAGCCTGAACTGTTTCAGGTGTGATAGGAAAGAGGGATGTGGAACAACCATTTTTTAGTTCTGGGGTTTCTGGAGTGTCAGATGGAAATGATCCTAGAGGTCATCTGCTCTTCACGTCCTATGCCCCTCTTTTCAGGAGAGGCTTTTGAGGTCCACAGGATGTGATTTTCTCAGTCACTCAGCCTGTGACCACTTCTGCATTTCACATAGGTGCAGTCCCAGTCCAGTGCTCTTTCTCCTTTACCATGTTGTCTCTCAGTTCATTTAAAAAATAAAGGTAGATCACTGTGCTGCTCAAGAATATAAAGACTACTATGACATGATTCCTATTTTCAAGAAATTCAGTCTTATCAAAGTCAGGTATATTCATAGATCCTGCTGACATTTTGACTTTATGCTGCAGTTTACTGTAAATTGTTGTAGGCAGCACCATGGAGCATATCCACCAAACTGTAGGAAATTAGAAAAGAAGACCTTAGCATAAACAAATAATATATTTTTATTCCAGAGTATGAAGTTGAATACATGGATAAATTGGAATGAGAAGTGGAAAGTGAGGCATTTCTGCCAGTCACTCTCAGGCTCTCAGTGGAAAGAGGAGGAATTGAGCACTTGGGAAGATTTATATCCTCCTGCTCAGTGTATATAGCTTTGAATAGCTTTTTATTGAAGTTAACTCTCATCTTTGTATTTCACTTAAATACCTTTGCATGGCCTATGGATGAGTGGAAGGGAAGGGCCAAGTTTAATTAGACCAAATGAGTGGAAGGTCAAACCAATTAGTGATTTTTTTTTTTTTTT
>JAQZBX010073283.1:0-14942 GCA_029593785.1 Cabassous unicinctus | reverse complement strand
GATTATTCCATACAGCTGTGGCTCTGTCCCTACCCCTGGCAAAGAAGAAAGTTGGGAGAATCTTCATTGGTCCTTGGGGCAATGAGGATAGCTTGAGCCTCCACAGCTTATAGTATCAACTACATCCTTGGCTCCTACTACACAACCAGCAAGGGAGAAGGGCAGGAAGCCCTGAACTAAAGAGAAAAACTGCACAGAGAATAAATACTCTAGTAATCCAGATGCCAAGACACCAACCAAAAATTACAATCCACACCGAGAAACAGGAAGATATGGCCCACTTAAAGGAACAAGATAAGCCTCCAGATGACATAAAGGAGTTGAGACAAATAATCATAGATGTTCAAACAAATCTCCTTAATAAATTCAATGAGATGGCTAAAGAAATTAAGGATATTAAGAAGATATTGGATGAGCACAAAGAAGAATTTGAAAGTATACACAGAAAAATAGCAGATCTTATGGGAACGAAAGGTGCAATAAATAAAATTAAAAATACACTGGAATCATATAATAGCAGATTTGAAAAGGCAGAAGAAAGGATTGGTGAGCTTGAAGAAATGGCCTCAAGGTGAACATACAAAAGAACAGATGAAGAAAAGGTTGGAAAAACTTGAACAAGGTCTCAGGGAACTAAAGGACAACAAGAGACATGCACACATATGTGTCATGGGTGTCCCAGAAGGAGAAGGAAAGGGAAAAGATGCAGAAGGAATATTTGAAACAATAATGGTAGAATATTTCCCAACCCTATTGAAGGACATAGATATCCATGTCCAAGAAGCACGACGTGCTCCCATCTGAAAAAATCCTAATCGACCAACTCCAAGTCACATGCTAAACAGGATGCCAAATGCCAAAGACAAAGAGAGAATTCTGAGAGCAGCAAGAGAAAAGCAATGCATAATGTATAAGAGATACCCAATAAGATTAAGTGCTGATCTCTCACCAGAAACCATGGAGGCAAGAAGACAGTGGTATGATATATTTAAGATATTGCAAGAGAAAAACTTCCAGCCAAGAATCTTATATCTGGAAAGATTGTGTTTCAAAAGTCAGGGCACGTTTAGACTATTCACAGATAAACAGAAACTGAGAGAGTTTGTAATCAAGAGACCTGCTTTTCAGAAAATACTAAAGGGTGTGCTACAATCTGAAAAGTAAAGACAGGAGAGAGAGGCCTGGAAGAGAATCTAGAAATGATGATTATATAACAGTAACTAAAAGCGTCAAAGAGTGGTGAAAATAAAATATGACAGATAAAACCCAAATATTCAGGCATAAACTTAAACAATGATTTAAAGTACTTGTATTCAGAAAACTACAGCTCACTGTTAAAAGAAATTTTAAAAAGACCTAAATAATTAGAAGAATATTCCATGGTCATGGATTGAAAGACTAAGTATCATTAAGATGTCAATTCTACTCAAATTGATATACAGATTCAATGCAATCCCCCCCAAAAATTCCACCAGCATTTTTTTAAATAAATGTAAAACATGATTACCAAATTTATTTGGAAATGTAAGGAGTCCTGAATGGCCAGAACCATCTTAAAAAGGAAAAGCGAAGTTGGAAGCCTCTCATTTCCAGACTTTAAGTCATATTACCTAGCCACAGTGATAAAAACAGCATGGTACTGGCATAAAGACAGACACATAGACCAATGGAACCGAATTGATGGTTAAAAACAGACCCTCACATCTATGGTCAAGTGATTTTTGACTAGCCTGTCAAACCCACCCACCTCGGACAGAACAGTCCATTCAACAAATGGTGCAGAGAAAATTGGGTATTCATAGCAAAAGAAGGAAAGAGGACCCCTATCTCACACCCTATAAAAATTAACTCAAAATGAATCAAATACCTAAATATAAAAGCAAGTACCATAAAAATTCTAGAAGAAAATGTAGGAAAATATCTTCAAGACATGGTGGTAGGTGGTGGATTTTTAAAGGAGCTAAGAGGAGGACTGAGATGGACTGCTGATATGTAAGGTATGTAGAAGTTTTAATTAGCTTTACTGTAAAAGTGTGGAAATGTACAGAGTTGATGGTAACACATTATAGTGAGTAACAGCTGGTTTATAAATGGGAATGTGGCTAAAAAGGGTAGTCTAGGGATGTAAATGCCAATTGACAGAAAGCTAGAGAATAATCTAGGACTGAATAGCACAGTAAACCCAGAGGTGGATGAGAATAGTGGTTGATGGTACAGATTCAATAGCATCCTTTGTGAGCTAGAGCAGATGTATATCAGTATTGCAGTGTGGTGAGAATGTGGAGAAGCATGGGAAAAACACAACTGGAGTGACCTATGGAGTGTGGTTAACAGTAATAATGTAATATTCTTGCATCTATGCCGAAGATGTACTGTGTTGATAATGGGGGAGTATGGAAAAAGTGGACCTGGTAATAATTGGATGATATTATCTCATAATCTGTAACAAATATTCCACCAAGGTGTGGTGTGTTGATAGAGAGATATTGTTTGGGAATTCTGCACATATGCATGATTGTTTTTTAAGTTTACAAGTTCTGTCATAAAAATATATTTAAAAAATAATAATAGGGTGGGCTGGGGGAAAAATACACCAAATGTAAGATAAGGACTATAATTAGTAGTAAGATTTTGACAATATTCTTTCTAATTTGTAACAAATGTCTCACGACAATGCAAGGTGATGGTGGAGGGTTGATGTACGGGACCCCTGTATGATTGTTTGCTTTTTAAGTTCACAACTTTTACTATACACTTATTGTTTATCTATGTTCATGTATAAATGATATAAAAAATAATAATAGAGTAGGTTGGGGGAAAATACTTTGGTTAGTAGTAATATTTTGAGGATGCTCTTTAATCATTAGTTAAAGATGTTTCACAACAATGCAAGGTATTGGTGGTAGGGTAAGTTATGAAAGCCCTGTATGATGTTATGTATGTTTGTTTTGTAAGTTCAGAACTATTACTATACACTTATTGTTTATGTATGTTCATGTATGAGTGATATACTTTCAATAAAATTTTTTAAAAATTTAAAAAAAGAAAGTATTGTCACTCCAAGGCTTTTGCAGACTAAGACAATTCACAGCAGTATGGAAGGTAAAAAATTTCAAAGCCACAGTCTCCAGCACAATGTAGACATCGACACAACACCAAAAATAACCATTAACTGAAAACCCTGTTTTTAAATCAGCGGGCTCATCGTTGTGATTTGTCTGCACATGTGAATGTGTTTGTGTTCACTGACAAATAGTTTTGAGTTGGTAAACAGAGATGCTATAATGTAGACTGCAAGTAGGGTTTTGAATAAAAATAAAAAGTTACATCCTTGAATTTCTGCTTGTACCCCCTGTTGCAACTCCATTGAATCATTCATATAAAAGGAAAGGTAATTATGGATGCAACTAAAGAATGCATGAGTTCATAAAGTTGTTGCCCACCTCTGTCATGGTTTGAATTACTTTTAGTTGACTTACATGTTTTGGACAGGAGACACTAACAGAGCTTTTTATTTCTTTAACTGCTGCCAAAAGAATATGTAGGAAAAGAAAATAAGACTGCTTGTTTCTGAATTTGCTTATCCCAAACATGTTACTGCAGATGGTTCCCCAGAGGAATTGTTTAAATGAGCTACTCTTTGGAAATAAGTGAGTTGACCCACCCATACCTTCTTCCCCCAAGAGAAAAGAGTTGATATGAGAACTTGAGGATACCTTTTTTAGTGACTGTGCCAATAAAAGCAAACAAATCATTGACAAAGAATTTCCTTGAACCAGCTCCTTGAGATTCTTAAGTTTAATACAGAGAGTGAGGGTATTATTATTTCCTTGTGGAGATCCATCAGAAAAAAACATAAAGTTTAATCAGTATCCACATTTGTAGACATGAGAATATGACTCCTGTGACCAGTTTTCCATCTGTTCCAATAAGATATTTTGAGGAGTGTTTCAATCATTGGTTGCTGTGTAACAAACAACTCCTGAACTTCAGTGGCCTAAAGCAGCAACTATTTTATTTGTTTATGATTCTGTGAGACAGGAAAGTGGAAAGGGCTCAGCTATGTGGATCATCTGCCTCACACAGTATCAGCTGGGTCACTGAGATGGCTAGAAAGTCCAAAATAGCCTCATTCACATACCTGGCAGATGATGCTGTCTACTGGCTGGAATTTTGCCTGAGGCTCTCTATACCATCATATGGCCCTCTCTATGTGTTTAGTTGGGTTTCCTTACAGTATGGTGGCTGGGGTCTTGGAAGGAGCACTCCAAGAAGGATGAACGTGGAAGCTTCAGACCTCTTTAGGTTCAGCCTTGCCAGTTACATGGCTTTACTTCTGTCTGATTTTGTTGGTCACAGCCAGTTATATTGTAAGCCCAAATTCAAGGGGAAGATAAATAGGTTCCACCTTTCAAAGGGAGAATTGGCAAAAAATTGGGGTCCATCTTAATTACACTACAACCTCATGAAATCAAAACCAGGTAAAAGTTCACACGAGGTGCTGGAATGCAAATATTTGCTTTCCCAAGTCTGATTTTAGACTTTCATTTAAGCATAGATGTTTAAAGAGCCAAAGATCCTATAAAGCCGTAATGTAAAAACATTCAGGTTTCAGAATCTAAAACAATATTGAACCATTGTGTTTTTTACAAAGGCTTGTTTCACATAGAAAGAATGCACTGTTCAAAAATATCCTGTAAATGTCCACATGCATCCTTCTTTTCACTGAGATAGACTTGATATGAGCTCATGCACATTAGGTTTAGAATTTGGCCATATCTCTGTAATGCTGAAGTGATAAACAGTAAAGCTGAAAAAATAAAAAATAAATAAGGAGGGTAGGGTGGGAAATCAGCCAAGTATATGGCACTATTTCAACAAAGGAGAAAAAAAAACCTCTTTGATCTTGTCTGTCAATTTGGTACCTTTGCATCTGAGTGTAGGTGCAATCAGATAAGCCTGAGTATTTTGCTCAGTGCAGGTTTGACGAGCCAGGGTACTGGTAAAGATTCTTAGTGTTGACTCTGCTGTTAAACCCAGATAGCATGACTAAACCCAGAAGAATCTGATACACACTTTTAAGATTCCCAGCTCCCCTTCGTCCCCACCCCAAATATGTGCATTCCATCTGTCTTATTTTTTTTAAGACTGAAGGCATCCCTGGAAGGTTATGAAGTCTTTTTTATTTTTCCTATTTTTATAGTGGGGAAATAAGTTGGTGTTAAATGATTTGCTCAAATTTGACAGTTTGAAACAGAACCTAGTTGAAGCGCTTATCTCCTGCCCTTCTTTATGGAATGATTTTGCTTTATTCACTGACACATACTCACCAGAGTTATTATATACAATTTACTAAATTTCTGAGGGAGCAAAACCTTACCTTTAATTAACTGATGATGCCAAGTTCAAGTTATGTTAATGATGTGCTGTGCCTTGATAATGATTATAAAAAGCATCACTGAAGCTAGAAATATATTTTTTTAAACTCTAGTCATCATTTTTTTATGCCCTTTCTTTCTGCAACCTTCAACCTCAGTGTGGAAAAAGGAAATAAAAGGAATGAGTGCAGACAGTGGTAAACCGGAGAGCTCCTGCCTCATGTAAAGGACATTCATCTTTAGTGAATTGTTGTCATTTTGTCAATATGAGTCTAGTATTTCCAGATATCTCAATTTTTCAAGAAAAGCCAGAAATTGAGATTTTTTACAAGAATGTTCCACATTTTAAAAACTGTTAGCAATAATTCAAAATTTTTAAAGGAGTGTGAGCCAGTATTTTGAGCAGCAACAATAAGTGTTGGAATTGTTCTACATGAACTTGCCATGATGGATAGAAGCTATGTTAAATTTTGTCAAAATTTATAAAAGTGTATGGTCCAAAATGCAAACCATAATGTAATCATTGACCATGGTTAGTAGCAATGCTTCAATATTTGTACATCAATTGTAACAAATGTACCACCCACATGTAAAATGTTATTAATAGGGGAAAAGGGAAAAGGGGGAGGATGTTGGGTATGTGGGAATCCTCTATATTCTGTACATGAATTTTCTGTAACCTAAAGCTTCTTTGAAGATAAAATTAAAAAAAAAAAAAAGACATGGGAACAAATAGAAGAAAATGTCACTGTACATATGACACAACAGATCTTATAGTGATGAAAGACATAAAGCAGTTTTTTAAAAAAAAATATTTAAACTTTTAAATTATTTTAAATACTTTTTAATTTTTTGTACTTTGTCATTTTTAAACTATCATTATTATTTCATTTCCTTATTACTCTTATTTGGTTATTTTGTTGGTTTCATTTCTGAAGAAGTTTTGGATCACAAAAGGATTACAACTGTGGTAGAGGAGGATCATTGGTATGGGGTGTCGGTGATGGAGGATGAATGGGAAGAGGTTCACCTGGGGCATAACTATAAGGCATTTAAAAGAGTTCAGTTGTTCCTGGGGCATTGTCAAGGTGGGTGGAGAGCCACACAATAATTGAAAGAATATCCAATTCCCATCCTGGGGAGTTCTGCCACATTCTCTAGTGGGTCAGCAAGAATCCCCTGAGTATAGGGGCAGTGACAAGTGAAAGGAGGATGGACCATTGGCAGGCCCTTGATATTGATGACTGTACTTATGAACTTTTTCTTTTGAAATTGAAACTGAGCCTAGTATTATAGATTGCCTAAGAGTTATCTCTTGAGAACCTCCTTGTGGTTATATGCCAAACTCAGCATATAAATCCATTACCTTTCCCCTGGCATGGGATATGACTCCCAGGGATAAGCTTCCCTGGCACTGAGGCAATACTACCAAGCACAAGCTAGAAATGCAACTGGAAAAAGATGCTGACCAAAAGGGGGAAAGTGTAAAGTCAAATGAGTTTATATGGCTAAGAGATTCAAAGTGAGTTGGGAGGTCATTTCAGAGGTTACACTTATGAACATCAGCAGGATCTCATTGTCTGCCACAGTAAATATGGCCTCAAATAGCAGGGCTTCTGAGGGCTCCAAAGACATCCAGACATGATAGGCAGGGCTGACAGCTCAGGAGTTTGGTGCTTTGTCAGTGGGCCCTACTTTGGAATTTATGCACCCCAGTGTGACAGAGTTGGACTCAGTTGTGGTTTCCTTACATATGGCTCTTCTGCCCCTTCTATTTGAACCTATAGTTAGTACTAGAGTTGATAGGTTTATGTCCAAGAGACTTAAATCTTTGGGGTCTCCATGTGCTAGTTGGGCCCTGAATCTCAACAGAGTTGAAACTCCTACTCCTTAGTTCCTTGGACTCACCCAGGACAACTAACAAGGAAATGATGATGGACAACGACCATCCCAAGCAACAGAGAGAGTCTACAGTTGAAAGCAAGATAGACTCATCCATCTGTCCCATGGGATCTAACCCCCCTCTCAATTAGAGGCAGAGTGGGCATCATCATCCCAGAATCCTCAGGATTGGGGAATGAATGATGGACTAGAGTAGACTTACTGTTATTCTACTATTGACTTATTGTTATTCCAGCAATGGAATAACTTTTATCATTGATGTGGAGACAGTGGCCTCCAGAGATTCTGAAGGAAGGGAAAGGGGAAAAATAGGTGTAATATGGGGTCATTTTCAGGACATTGTAATTGTCCTGAATGACATCGCAATGACAGATAAAGGCCATTATAAATCCTGTCATAACTTACAAAATTGTGCAGGAGAGTTTAAACTTTAATGTAAACTATTATCCACACTTACTGGCAATGCTTCAATATTTGTTCATTGTTTGTAACAAACGTACCACACTAATGAAGGATGTTGTTAATGTGGAAAGTGTAGGAGGGGTAGGGATTGGGGCATATAGGAATCCCCTATATTTTTTCTGTATCATTTATGTAATCTAAATATCTTTAAAAAATAAAAAGTAAATTAAAAAATACTACAAGAAAAAAAAAAAAAAGAAAGAAAAGAAAAAATCAAACCCAAAATCCACAGATACATTTGCAAAGGCCTGTCCAGTACCATGATAGTTTAGTTTGAGATTATTCCTTACTGGCTTTTGCTTCTTTTATGTGTCAAGACAAGGAGTTAGAAATATTTTCCTATTTCCTTTCATTGCTTTCTTTTTTTAAGATTTATTTTATTTATTTATTTCTCTCCCCACCCCCCTCCATGTTTTACTCACTGTCTGCTCTGTGTCTGCTCATCTTCTTTTTTAGGAGGCACAGGGAACTGAACCAGGACCTCCCATGTGGGAGGGAGGTGCCAAATCGCCTTAACCACATAAGCTCTCTGCTTGTTGTGTCTCTCGTTGCATCATCTTGTTGTGTCATCTTGTTGCACCAGCCTGTTGTCTTTCTCATCTTCAGGAGGCACCAGAACTGAACCTGGGAACTCCCATGGGGTAGGTGGTCGCCCAACAGCTTGAGCCACAACCGTTTCCCTTTATTTTTTTTTAAGATTTATCTATCTATCTATCTGTCTATCTATCTATCTATCTATCTATCTATCTATCTATCTATCTATCTATCTATCTATCTATCTATCCCTGCCCCCCTTTGTTGTTTGCATTCGCTGTCTGCTCTCTGTGTCTGTTCGTTGTGTGCTTGTCTTCATTTTACGAGGCACTGGGAACTGAACCCAGGACCTTCCATGTCGGAGTGAGGTACCCAATGGCTTGAGCCACTTCTGCTCCCATCATTGCTTTCTAAACTCCGAAACAAAACATGCATAGACACATAATATGTAGACATAAATGTACACACATAAATAACTTGTATTGGTGGTGGTATACAGTTCATGGTGTGGTAGATTTCAAAAATGGCCATAAATTCTTCCAATCCTATATGTACATTCCTTTGCTGCAACTTCCATCAACGGGTAGAGACCATTTCTCAGCTTTTGTATTTGACTTGGCCTTATGACTTGTTTGGTTATTGAGATGTTTGCAAATGTGACACAAGGAGTGCTTTGGAGAGTGCTGGTGCACTCGGGCTTGCCTCTCTTGCTGAGATATGGAAACTTTCTGCCACTACATGAATAAGCACAGATCAGCTTGCTGGAGGTAAAGAACACCTGGAGGGAGAGTCCAAATATTCCAGATGGCCCAGTGCTCCCAGCCATGCCAACTGAGCCCCCAGCCATGTGTCACTTGAGCCAACCTACACCAGCAGAGCCACCTGGCTGATCCACAGAATCATGAGAAATAATAATTTGTTGATTCAAACTACTCTCTGATTCACGTACTATTACGGAAAGAGAGTAGGCTTTGGAGACAAATAGTTGACGTCATGTCATGACTGTGTTAATATTTAGGCAAATTGCTTGAGTCTCCCCAAGTCCCAGTCTCCCCAATTAAATTCTACCTACATATAAAAGTCAAATAACATCTCAATCTCTAACAATCATTCTGTTTGTAAAGAGAGTAAAAACTTCCTTCTTTCCTCCCTCCCTTCCTTCCTCCCTTCTCTCCCTCTTTCTTTCTTTCTTTCTTTCTTTCTTTCTTTCTTTCTTTCTTTCTTTCTTTCTTTCTTTCTTTCTTTCTTTCTTTCTTTCTTTCTTTCTTTCTTTCTTTCTTCTTTCTTTCTTTCTTTCTTTCTCTTTTTCTTTCTTTCTTTCTTTCTTTCTCTCTCTCTCTCTTTCTTTCTTTCTTTCTTTTTCTTTCTCTCCCTCTCTCTCTTTCTTTCTTTCCTCCTTTCTTCCTTTCTTTCCTCCTTTCTTTCTCTCTCTTTCTTTCTCTCTCTCTTTCTTTCTCTCTCTCTCTCTTTCTTTCTTTCTTTCTTTCTCTTTCTCTCTATATCTTATCTAGTTATCTATCAATCTGTCTATCTAATCACTTAACATAGTTTTTGATGTTGATTATAACAAAAAGTTTTCAACAAATATCAGTAAACTTTCTCCTTGGCTAAATTGTAAAGTACTCTATAGATAATATTAATAATACAGCAATAGTTTCTGCTTACAAAGTGTTTTCCTAGATATTTTCTTATTTACTCCTCATAACAATGTCACTTGGTATATAAGTTATCCTTCTAGCTAATTAAGAAATACCAAAACTGAGGCTCAGAGAATTATGGCACTTGGTTGAGGGAACAGATCTAATGATACTGGAGGCATTTGAAACTAAGTATATTGACTCAAAACAAGTATATTGCACTCTTTGAAGACTGATATTTCTCCTCTAGCTCCTAAGATGAACAATGGACAAATATTTGAAGAATCGTTATCTGGTATTAAGGCATCCAATAAAAATATTATAATTTTTGAAAATAGCTTTTAAATAATAATATTTGATCCTGCCAAATATCTATTCACACTGATGTTTTTATATGAACATGGAATAAAAAGGGAAACGGAAAGGGAACACTTTTGACAACACTTTTTCTCCATCTCCGAGTTATACTGCTTATCAAATTAGGTAAGACTACATTGATTATCTTTAGAGAGGAAAAAAAAATCACTTTGTTAGAGTTTTAGAAAACAGATGACTTGTTTCCATTTTTAAACTACCTATGGTTATGCAGCAAAATTGTTACTTTCTCACCCTTAGGCTTTTACTGGGTTTGACCACTCATCTTTCAAACTCTGCTTCCATTTTACTTTCTACCTGTATTGCTTCCCCTTTGCAATCCCATTAGTTTAAATATATCCTATCGATATTTCTTCTCTTCCTCTTTCCACATTCTTTCATGCTATGCTCTAAATATGAAAAAGACCTCGATTTATCTTGAAAGATCCTTTCTCCCTCTTCCTTAGTGAAAAACAAACACACATGTAAATAAACACAACCTTAAGTCTCATTTTAAGCTGAAGTTCAAAGCCAACTTCACTGATTATACCACACACCTGCACTTGTAGCCAACTTTCGCTTAATTTTTTTCATCTGTGACTCCGAATATAGGTCTTTTAGAACCAGGAGTTTGTTAGATTTTAAGTTTCTTAATGATTATTTGCTCCATAATACTCTAGTGGTGTGCTATATGATCACTTTTTTTTTCTTTTTAAAGTGCTTTCAGTTTCTTTCGTCATTCTCCTTAAGTATATGTGGTTGTTTCTATTATCACCAACATCTGGTCTTTGAGACCTACTATTTGAACTATAAGCTTGCTTTAAAAATACATGTGCACCAAAACACAGCTGTCTGTAGGTTTCCTTTGATCCCACTGTAAAAGAAGCTACATGTCATTTTCTTGATTTGAGTCTTTTCGAAGTGAGGGAACTAACAGATCCAGGACTTCTCACCACCGTCCTTTTCATCTTTCTTCCTTGTGGTGCAACATGTGTGAGAATTGTGTGCAAGAAGATATTCTTTCAGGCATTGATAATTATGTTGCATTCTGGTAAAAAATAATTTGGACAAATTCCGGCATCCATTCACTTTTTTGGGTATTTCTTTAAAGACATCAAATGCTGAACCTGTTTCAAATCTGCTTTTATTTGCTGGATTGTGTTTTGGGAAAAAAGGAAGCATTATGTGATCAAACTAACAAACTAATTTTCAGCAGATGAACGGCCTTCATGTCTTAACTCATTAACTGATATCACAGATAAACCAATACAATTCTTTCAAATTTTTCATGAAATCAGTATCAATCAATGCCATATGTCATTCCACTTGTTTTTGCAGAATAGAGCAAGAGATAAAGTAAGAACTACTAAGCTTTATGGAGAGGATATTATGCAAATAAAATTAGACATGTACAATCTCAACATCATAGTATAGAGACAGGAAGACAAATATGCCTGGAAGCAAGTTCCATACTTTATTTGAAAGATAATCTCCCTTTCTTTGCATACATCTGTCCTAGAAATGAAAAAAAAGAATTAATGCTGGAGCCCATTTACAAAATTGGTCCTAGATGATTATTTGAGGTATGTCTGTTGATTTTTTTTTTTTTTTTTTTTGAGGTAATTGGGGCCAGAGATTGAACTCTGGACTTGATATGTGGGAAGCCGGTGTTCAGCCACCGAGTCACATTGGCTCCCTTGAGTTAGTTTTCTTGTTTGTTTGTTTGTTGTTTGCTTTTTATTGTTGTTGTTTTTAGGAGACACTGGGAACCGAACCCGGAACTTCCCATGTGGTAAGCAGGCCCTCAACTGCTTGAGCCAGATCCGCTCCCCTTGATTATTTTTTTTTATTATTATTATTTCTTTGCTTTAAAGGAAAATTAAATCATGACAGACCACATATATTCCAATAAAATAGTTGGATGAATTATAAAGCAGAGTTTATTAATAGTGCTTTCTAGATTTTTGCCTTCTAATTCTTGCCCTGTTAATGGGAATAAATCTGGGATATTTTCCATTTCTAAGACTGAGACAGTCTTCCAAATTTTTACTCACAGAGAAGTAAGTTTCTATTCTGTACTGTATACATAAAAATTAGGGCTTTTTTTTCTTTTTCAAAATTGGCACTAAAATTAAAAACAAACAAACACATAACTTTCCAGATAATTGCTCCAAATCCCACTATTTATAGACCACAAGCAAGAGACCTTGACTCTAGAATGGAAATTAAAATATGTATTAAATGGCAGCAAATCTTGAACTTATAAGTTCAAATGATAATATTGGAATTCTCAAAAGTTTCCAACTTCCGTTTGACTTCCAATATGATTAGTTCTGCTTTATATTCACTCCGTACCAAGAGCTTAGCTTTACACTTACAGACAGTTCTAAGCAGCACTATACTACAAACATTCTTCAGATAACAATTTGTTTTGTTCTCATGAAAGAAAAATCTGAATTTTAAAAATCTCTTTTTGTATTATGCTTCAAATTCCATAATCCTGGAATATGTATATTTGTATGTATGTATATATGAATCTATGTATTATCTATATATGTATATGCATACATAAACATATAAGTATTATATAACATATATTGTGTATATATACTATATACAATAAATACAATATACTATGTGTATATAAACCAAACATAATGCTTAGGATTTTAAAAAGCATAATAATAGCTTGCAATGTATTTCAAGAGTACCTTTTCATAAGGTAATATGTGGTCCTAGAATATTAGCAGCCTGTTTGAGGTGTGAGTACACATGAAGGAAAGAACCTGTAGTGCAACAGCAAAATGTTTATTAAAGAGTCAAGGGAGTAGAGAGGGTGTAGCTCAGTGGTTGAGCATGTGCTTCACATATATGAGTATGAGGTCCCAGGTTCAATCCCTGTACCTCCATAAATAAAAATAAAATAAAATAAAATAAAATGAATAGAATAAAATAAAATAAATTTTTGAAAAAGAATGATAATAAAAAAAATAGAGTCAAGGGAACTGTGTAAATAAAGGAATTGATTGGGTTGACTTAACCTAGGAAGATATCCCTATAAGTCACATCTTCAGTTGAATTTTGAAGGTGGTATGAAGCATGATTTGCTGGAAAGGTAGGTCTGGAAAGGAGGATATAATAAATGCAAAAATAAGAACTAAGAACATGCAAGTCCTGCAGTAGATTACCAATCAAGACTTTAAGCCACTTGGAAAGAGAGGTTAGTATTAAGGATAACCAAAGAAAAGAAAATCTCTAAAACATCACTAAAGATATAATGGGGAGAGGCTATCTGAATTGGCTGCAAATACAATATTACTTATATTTCCTAAAATGTAGTGATGCTGCTTTAAGTGTACATAGTAAAGTAGAGTTCTTTGTACACTTAGATATCCTAGGAGTACTTGTTCTAGTCAGTAGATAAGAATGGCCTGTAACTAGAACATTGAATGCATATACTTTGATTTTCTTACACAGGTATAAGGACGTAAGAAAACACAGTTTCAGCAGTGAAAGTAAAATGTCCATATCACAAAAGGGAAAGGCTGGTTGCCTTTGGACCATTACAACAAGTAATCACCAGCATAGAATTTTTGCTGATTTTAAATCCTAATCAGTGACAACTTTGCACAAGCTTCTGAAAGCCAGCCACTTTAGTGACAGCCCCACCCTTGTGAAAGTCAGTCTGTTAGCAACACCTACCCTGGAAACTACACTTCTGCTTCCGAAAGAACAGGAAGGCCACAACTGCACTAATCCTACAGAAGACCAGTTCTTTGTTTCATTCAAAGAGACTGCTACCTAGAAGCCAAACTCTCAAAATGATATCAAGCATTAAATTTCTTTTTTCACATTTCAGATATTTAGTGGTATTTTCTTAGTTTAACTGTAGGTTGATTTTTTTCTAATGGCTTTAGTTATTAGAAAATACATATTAAAATCTGAAATAGAGAAATTCTTTCACTCATTCCTTTGTCAATTCATTAAAAAAATTCTTACTTGGTGCTGAGAAAGTCTAAGAAAATCCACGTTTTCAAAGAGTTCAGTTACCCACACTGAAAATTATGGTCCAGAGTTGTAAATATAATGATAAGGACTCACCTGGCATTAGGGAAGTAGAGGGCAGAGCCATCTAACTAATACTTAGGGGGAGGAGAGCCAGGGAGGGTTTCCTGGGTAATGTTACTTTGGAGCTCAATCTTAAAAAGTAACCAATAATCAAGAAAAAATTATAGCTAATGGGGAGATGGCCATCTAAGGATGAGTAACGAAACCAAATGGCTGTTCAGGAATTACACCCAATACAACGTTTCTATAATGTAAAAGGTGAGAAGCGAGCAACTCTGAAAAATAAAATAAGAGAGATAGACCTGGGCTAGACTATGGGAAGTCTTCTTTTCCATCTGTAGAGACTTAAGCTTTAGAAAATAGGTCATACTACAAGAGTGACTTTTTCAAATGTATTTCCTATAATTCTCTGTGGACAATGTGGAGAGAAGACAAAGCAGAAGACAAAGGGTAGCAAATGTCTGTGTGGCAAATGTAGTGAAGGATGATGAAGAACAGAACAGGATGGTGAGAGGAATGAAGATGGTGTACCATCATTATGTACCATCAGTACATAATACCAGGAGACAGAGGGGAAGGGTGCTTATGGAGGGGAAAGGTGGGGAAA
>JAQZBX010073282.1:0-14936 GCA_029593785.1 Cabassous unicinctus | reverse complement strand
CTTGGTCACAAATGCTCTCAGTTTCTGTTTATCAATGAAGATCTTAACTAATTCTCATTTTTGAAGAACAGGTTTACTGAATAAGGAATTTTTGACTGGATGTTTTCTCTTTAAGTACTCTAATTAAATATATCATACTACTGCCTTCATGCCAACATGGTTTCTGATAAAAAAAAAAAAACGACACTTAGGTTATTGAGCATTCCTTGTATGTGAGGAATTTCATTTCTCTTGCTGCTTTTGGAATTCTTTCTTTTTCTCTGGCATTTGACATTCTGAATAGTAGATGTCTCAGAGTAGGTCTATTCAGATTTATTCTGTTTGGGATGCATTGTTCCCCTTGCATATTGATATTTATTCCATAATGGTTGGGAAATTTTCAGCCATTTTTTCATCCAATGTCCTTTCTGCCCATTTTCCATTCTCTTCTCCTTCCAGGACATCCATAAGGCATATGTCTGTGCAATTCATGCTGTTATTCATTTTTCTGAGACACTGTTCAATTGTTCCCATCCTTTTCTCTTTCTCTTCTTTTGTCTGTTGAAGTTCAGATAATCTGTGTTTCAGGTCATTTATTCATTCCTCAGCCAATTCAAACCTGCTGTTATATACTTCTAGTGTCTTTTTAATCTCATCCATTGTGTCTTGCATTCCCATAAGCTCTATTACTTTTATTTTTACAAAAATTCAAATTGTCCTTTTTAAAATTATTGAAGTATATCACTCAAACATAAACATATATAAACAATAAGTTTATAGTAATAGTTGTAAACTTACAAAACAAACACACATAACATTATATAAGACTCTCATACCTCACCCTACCACCAATACATTGCATTGTTGTGAGATATTTTTAACTAATGATTAAAAAGCATGCTCAACCAGTGTCTTTTTAAGATTCTTTATCTCTTATTCATGTATTCCTTCAACCTTTTGGTTTGGTTAAGGAGGTTTATGTGAATATCATTGATTAGTTCTTTTAAATTCTGTGTCTCATCAAGATTTTTTATTTTTCCTTTGGCTGGGCCATTTCTTCCTCTTTCTTGGTATGGCTTGTAATTTTTTGCTGATATCTGTGCACCTGGTTACATTGGTGAGTTTACTCTGGTGGCAATGTCTCTCTCTTCCCAAGTAGTTTTGTTTCATGCGCTTCTTTGATATTTGGGTCAATTTATTCAAACACTTTAAAACTGCCATATTTTACTTCAAAAAACAGAGCCAGAGACCTAATAATGGGCCACAAATCAGATCCACTGGGGTCTGGGGATAGGGACATGATACTCCAAAAAGCCTTGACATCCCTCACTTTTCTGCTCTGTCAACAGACGTCCTCTTTGGTGATTGTTTACTCAGAAGTGATTCTCTCAACTTCCACTGGTTGGTGTTTCTGAACCAGTTAGTGCCACCTTTCATGGTGGTCCATGTTGTTTAAAATTGCTGAAGAGAAACCACAGTCAGCCCTCCACACCTTCCTTCTTCCCTCGGAAAAAATACCCATTCTTCTCTCAGTTGACCACCACCAGCCACAGGTTTTACTGAAACTATTCACCATGAGTGTTGGGGTGGTCTCTGTACCCCACCATGGGGATGAATAATTCATGGTTTCCCTTTTGACCTCTTCATTTCTCTGTCCCCAATCCATCTTGGATGATCACACCCTGATTTTCTTTCATTTATTTTCCATGCTGTGACATGCAACTTCCATACCAAGAAGTCTAGATTTAGTTACTACTTCTTTCTCACTAGGTCCAGTCAGCAAAATGTCATCAATATAATGAACCACTGTGATGCCTTGTCGAAGGGAAACATGATCAAATTCCCAAGGAACTAGATTATGACAGGACTGTAGAGTTCATATACCCCTGAGGTATGGCAGTGAAGGTGTATTGTTGGATGTGCCAGCTGAAAGCAAACTGTTTCTGGTGGTCTTTAATAACAAGTACAAAGAAAAAAGCATTTGACAGATAAATAGCTGCATACCAGGTACCTGGAGATGTCTTGATTTGCTCAAGCAATGAAGTCACACCTGGAAAAGATCTGCAATGGGAGGCACCACATTGTTAAGTTTATGATGATCCCTTATCACCCTTGAAGATGCCCCTGCTTTCTCCACAAACCAAATAGGAGAAATTATTGAAGAAGTGGCAGAAATCATCAGATCCTTCAAGTTCTTGATGATGGCATTATCTCTGAAATCCCTCTAGAAAACAATATTGCTTTAGGTTTGACATTTTGCTAGGCAGAGGTAGTTCTAATGGCTTCTACTTGCCCTTTCCTATATTTTTTACAACCATCAAATGCTTTGTGTGTTGCCTCAGCAATCATCTTAACTATAGCTTTATAAGACACTTCCTTCAAAATGGAACTTTGGCTTAGTTATTTAGCAGATTTCTAGCCCTGGGACATAAACTCCCCCAAAACAAAAACCCTCATCTGTAACCACTTCCCACACCACCCACTTGCATCACCTAAAACCCACACTAAAAGCAAATGATATGTTAACCCCAACCTCCTTGGACCCCAGTCTATTTCCCTTTTTGTACATGTTTTCTTTAAACAAAACAGTCCTTGACTTCCATGGGAAATCTACTAACTCCCACCTCTGTACCTCAATTAAGCCACAAGTACAGGAGTCCCTCTTGCTCTGCTTGTCTATACCCCACCTGTCAGTTGAGCCACAAAAGCTAATCATGCTTCCCATCATCACCTCAACACATCCCCTGTCTTTCTGGGACCTGTGAATAACTATCTTTTCATATGCATTATGCCCTCAGTTTCCCATTTTGTTACAACTGACTTCCACCTGGCCCAAAATTTAATATTCAACTTAAATAATTTGAAATACCTTCCTTAATAGCCCTCACTCTTCAGGCCACTGAACCAATATGGTGATTGGGCCAGTTGCTGAGTATATGTATTCCAGTTATGCATTCTGGAACTGGGGAAATAATTAAATAATTTATTGAGGGAACCACTGGAGCCACTGTGAGACAGAACAGAAATAAAACTCTTTTGACATATTTATGAAGGTAAACATCTTCTCTGACTTTTGGATGACAGTGATATTTTGCATTTCTGGGAATTAATGTCAGTTCACAGCCACTGTCTAGTAATCCCCCAAATGTTTGTTAATTTCCTTATCCCCAGTGCACAGTTACCTGGTAAAACACCATACATCCCTTTAGGGAAGGCTCGGAGGAAGATTAACAGTATACGTTTTTGGTAATGTAGACTCTATCATTTAAGGGGTGGTGAAACCATAAATTTTCTGAAGACTAGCGATTGCTTGGCTTTATTTTTTATTTCTGTAATAGAATTTAGGTTTTTGTTCACTTGATCTACAGCTCTTCCACTTATAAGGCTAAAATAAGAATTTAGTAGTTTGTCCATCTAATTCATGTGTCACCCTATGATCAACTATCTAATGCCATAGGTCTCTGTGAGTCAAACTATTCTTATTACTGCTGTAGCAGTTTGGTATTATTTAGGAATTCCAAAAATAGATATTGGATTATGTTTGTAAACTGGTCTTTTCCTCTTGGTGTGATTAAATTATGATTAGGTCTTTGATTGGGCCACATTAGTAGGGTATCGAGTCCCTGCCCTTTGGTGGGTGGAGTCTCACAGATAAAGGACATGGCAAAAGAAAGAATTGGAGCTCTGATGCTGAGTTTTGAGCTGGAGCCTGGGAAATGAACACACAGGAGTAAAACACAGAGGAATAGAGATGGCTCTTAGACACAGCAGAAGCCCTAGGGAAAGAGACAGAGCCATTTGCCTGATACTCTACAGCTGGCTTTGTAGAGAGACGCAAAGCCTAGAGAGCCTCATAGTCTACAACTGATCTTATGGAGAAAACAGAGGAACTGAGCCCAGAGGGAAACAAGCCCCAGGAAGAGAGGAACCCAGGAAGCCTGAACCCTCAAAGACATCAGAAGCCAACTTGCTCCAACACATGGCAATAGACTTTGGTGAGGGAAGTAAATTATGCCTTATGGCCTGGTAACTGTGGACTTCTACCCCCAATAAATACCCTTTATAAAAGCCAACAGATTTCTGGTATTTTGCATCAGCAATTCTTTGGCTGACTAATACAGCTGCTATGCTGTACGTTTTGGTAGCCACACCTACCTTGTCTTTGGTGATTAAGTGCTACAACTTGGCTTCTGTCAACCTGGGATCTGACTATCTTCATTATGTTTAAGGATCCAAGTTCAGTGACAGCAGCATTGACTTATAGAGATAACAACCAAAGAACCATTCATTAACTTGCAGAACATCTTATCCACTGTGGTGGCTCAGATCTATAAATGCCAGAAAAACATGTTCTTTAATTTAATCTATTTTTGTAGGTATGAACTGTTGTAAATAGGACCTTTTAATGAGGTTAATTCATTTGGGGTGTGGCACAGCTGAATTAGGATGGGTCACGGAGCCTTACATGAAAGGTCACAAAAAGAGGGAAAGCCACACAGGGATCAGCCAGAAACCATATATCAGTGGACCCCAGAAAATAAAGGATAACCCAGGAGAGGCTGCAATGTGTATTGCTTTGTGACAGAAATCAAAGGACCAAGGATTCCTGGCCTCCAATCCCAGAACATCAAAGTCTTCTGGAATAAGACACCAGCTTGATGATGTCTTGATTTTGGCCATCAACTGGACTCAAAACTGGGAGCCAATAAATTTCCATTGTTTAAGCCAATGCATTGCCTGTTACTTGCTTTAGCAGTCAGGAAACTAAGCCATCCACTATCATGATATTCCATATGTATTGCTTCTGATCAAAGAACTCACTTTGCAGCACATGTAGCAATGGACCCATGCTGAAGAAATTGACTTATGTCCCTCATCATTTCAAAACAGCTTGATTGAATGTTTGAGTGACCTATTAAGACTCAATAACAGCATTATCTCTGTAGCAATACTTTGCAGTGTTGGGGCAATGCTTTTCAAGGTGTATATACTCTAAATCAGCATCTAATATTTGGTGCAGTTTCTCCCACAACCAGAATAAATTGGTCCAGGAATCAATGAAAGCAATTGGGCATGTGTATTAATAGCCAAAAGTGGTGCTGATTCAAAGTACAAGAAATCTGTTGGCTTTTATAAAGGGTAATTATTTGGAGGTAGAAGTCTACAGTTACAAGGTCCTAAAGAGTCCAACTCCAGGTTACTTCCTCACCAAATTCTGTTGCCATGTGTTGAAGCAAGATGGTGGGTGACCTCTTCCTGGTCTCTCCTTCCTTCTTACTCTTAAGGCTCTGTGGACACAGCTTCTTCCAATCTCAATTGTAAGCTGCGGTAAGGATCATTTCTCTTCCTGTGGTTTAGCTGTTTGAGCTTTCTCCTTTCTGTCACATCACAGGGCCAAAATGATCAAGTTCTCTCATCTTCTGTATCTTCTTCTGTGTGTCTTCCTGAGTGAGTCTGCTTCTATTAGCCCTTCAAGGGGATGGGGATTCAACACTGAGTCATGTCCTACTGATATGGTCAAATCAAAGCCCTAATCTTGATTTAATCAAGTAACATAAAATCTTTGAGTTTAATACAGTCAAACGATATCACATCCAGAGGAACAGACCAGTTTACACACATAATCAATATCCTTTTTTTTGGAATTCATAAATATCAAACTGCTACAGAGTGGAGCCACTCATTACTGGCCCTAGTGTTCCAATAACAAATTTGTTGTGTACTCTAACTGTGACCTATGTGTCTGCTGGTCTTGAGGTCATAGTTGCAAAGGGAAGACTGTTTCCATTAGGAGACATAAGAATCATTCCATTTAACAGGATGTTAAAACTGCCAATCAGCATCTCTGGGTTTCTCATGCCTCAGAATCAACAGGCAATGTGTGAAGTTGCTCTACTGGTTGGTGTGATTGATGTTCATTACCAAGCAGAAGTTATCCTGTTACTACACAATGGCAGGAAGGAAGAGTATGTCTGGAAAAGAAGTGATCCCTTAAGGAATTTCTTAGTACTATCTAGACCTGTGATAAAATCAATGGTAAAGTAAGACAACCAATTAGTTCAAGCAACAAGACTGTAGAAAGTTTGGATCACACCAACATAAAAAGATGATGTCCTACTGAAGTGTTTCTTGAGATCAAACAGAATATTGAATAAACATTGACAAAGATAGTTATAAATACCATTAACAACTTGTGACCCATTGCAGAAATGAGGAATATGTTTGCATCTGTATACATGTGGCTGCAGTAGTGTTTGTGTAGTGACTTATCCAACTATTTATGCAAAGTCTCTACTCATTGTCATATGCATCCTTTGAAGTCTCTCTTTATCTCAGAAGTTAGCCAGTAGCCTGAGAGATACTTCTTTCAATACCTGGAGTGGAAAATAAAATAAAATTACTCTCCCTTTCTTTGCAGATTGGCTTTGAGCTGCTGCATTCCTACAGCATTAAGTATGGATGCCTACTACTCTGGCTAAACTTCACCTCCTGCCAAAATGTCAGGGAGAGGTGCAATTTTAGGCTTCTGTCAGGTCTTCCTTAGCATGTGTCTGACACTGGTCATGCACACTGCAGGCTGAATACCCCAGAATTTCTTAAAGCTCTTCAAGGCCCTTATTTTCCCCAATAACCTTACTCCATACCTTTGTCTTGTCCAGGCTTTGGGGTTTGTCTACTTCTTGACCCAATCTGTGCTGCTTAGCCCAGGAAACTACAGGGTGAATATGTCTTAAAATGGTTTTATAAGATGCCCCCTGGAAAGCTGCCCCAGCCTGAGATAAGCAAAATGTAATTTATAAATAAATTTAGGGTTGTGTACCATATTATATATGCTCCCATGTCCTTTGCATGATTGTTTTTTAAAAATACAGTGACAGAAATAGAAATAGCAAATTTTCTTTAATAGGAGAACTGGTTAAATAAACACATACTTAATGAGAGTATTTTTACTATTGAAAAAATGCCTGTAAATAACTACCATATAAAAATTATGTTGATCAGTACATCAGCTTGGAATTATGCACAAGATATGGTATCTTGATAAGATAAGACATGATTGTGGTGGTGATTTTGTTTTTGTTTTAATATAACAAATTTATTGAGATGCAATTTACATACCATTCACTTTCACCTTGAAAGTGTGCAATTCAGTGGGTTTTTGTACATTAGAGAATTGTGCAACCATGATCACTCTCTAATTTTAGAATATTTTCATCACCCCCAAAGAAACTCCATGTATAAGCAGTCACTCCCCACTCCCATCCTTCCAGCACTTGGAAACCAGTTATCTATTTTCTGTATCTATTGGTTTGCCATTATGGGACAATTTAATTTAATGGGAAATATACAATATGCAGCCTTTTGCCACTGTTCATAGTATTTGGCTTTCATCATTGAGCATAATGTTTTCAATGTTTATCCAAGTTCTAGCCTATATCAGTACTTTGGGGGAGAGAGACTGGGAGATAATGGCAGGATTTCACTTCTAATTTGGAACTTTTCTGTGTTGTTTTGATAAAAAAAATAAATTAAAAACAAAACCAAACCATATGGATGATTTATGTAACAGGATCATATTGATATGGAACTGTTATTTTCTTCTTTTTTAATCAGTATTATATATGTATATATCATATATAAATGTCAATTGTGATTTATTATATACTAAGAAAAAACTAGGCAAGTACCCTTATGTTTATGGCTATGATGGAAACATACATAACTAAAACAATATTAACTGTTACTCAAAAATCTATAAACCATAAAAAACTGGTTCATTCCAAGAAAAAATTTTATTTTAATCATAGGTGGTCAATTATTACATTTCACCATTAATAGCTTAATAGTTTAACACTATATTTACCTATAGTCAAATGTGCATGAAGCTAAAGGGTGAACATTACATATATTTCTTACAAAACAGATATAGGAAAAGTTTATTTCATATACAATATTAATCTGTGTTTGTTAGTAAAATTGAATATATAAAATAAATATAAGGATTGATAATTGAAAGAAATGTACAAAATTTTCCTTTTACTTACATGGTTATAATTGCATACCGGCATAACTAAAAACAATTTATTTCATCAATAACAGAAATAATTCAATCTTACAAAAACTAAACAAAGGAAGCAATTGAAATATATATTTAATTAGGTCACTAATATCTACAGAGAATAATGGAAGAAAGGATCCAAACTAGATTTTAAATGAATGGTTAAATCCTTTGGAAAAGAACCAAAGAATGGTACAGGGCTGCTATGGAAAAAAAATTCTAAGTGATTTGTAGACAAAGACTGGGGCCTTGGAAAAACAGAAAGTCATATCTTGGTTCTTAGTTATCAAGACCCAAAATATAGTGAGTGAAAGACCAACCTTTCCAAGCAAGTCTCCAGAATCTGAATACATAATGGAAATAGAAATTATACTTGACTACATTAAATAAAATCTTGTGGACAAAAAATTCCTACAATTAAAATTAAAACATAACATTTTTATATATGACATGTATGAGTTGGAGAGAGTCTAAATTTCTTGATACATAGGAGTTTAAAGAAAGCAATAAAAATCAATGAAAATGGTAAAAAATTGTGAGAGAACATATCACATTAAAATTAAGCCAAATGATGTATGCACTTTTTAATTCTTACTTAGCCTCACTCACAATTAGATATGAGAACCTCAGAACAATGAGGCATTTTATATCTCCAGACATAATGCTTAGGAATGCAGGCTTGAAGTACAAGCTGGAATAACCTGTGCCTTTTCATATTTACTTGAAGCTCTGGAAATACATCAACTTATTCCTATAAAGACTCTTTCAGGCTAAGGACAAATGTGGTGGTTAATTTGGTTTTGTCTCCAGGGTATTTACTAACCCAACTCAAGGAGGATAATTTTTAAAATAGGGAGGAAGCATAGAACAACAATTCTTGGTACTTAGTCTACTCTGTCTGGGCAAGATTGTGTTTAAGATCATATATGGTAGTTGAATGAACCCAGCTAAGATCAGACAGTCCTTGGTCTGACCCCATTCTGCTACCTACTTTGTTCTGTCATCCTAGTCAGATGTCTCCACTTCATTTTATCATTCACCTTTTTTTTTCATATGTAAAGTGGGTATAATAGGTCTGTTGTGAAGCTCAGAAGACATAACATGTAAGGTGGACAAAAGAAGAGTGGAATAGAATTAGATATTAGTTTATATTCTGGAAACTCATGAGAAGAGATTGGAGGATCTTCCACAAAGCCATGCATTTGGAAGCTGCTGGAACTTTGTGTATCCCACTAACTTGGGAAATAAAGAAACATTGGTACTTGAGGTCAGCTAAATAAGGAGAAGCCCCATGCTGTAGAGGAAGGGCAATATGTTACCTCTGAAATAGCTTTTTATGATGATACCCTAGGATCTGGGTCCATAATAATTGTAAAATACATAATGAACAGAATCATGGGCTTTAGAGTGAGGCCATCTGGGTTCAAATGCTGGGTCTGCCTTGCAGGCATGGTGTGACCTGGGCTAAATCATTAAGCTCACTGCAGGTCAGGTCCCTAAGTTTTGTGGGAATATCATAGGTGGTTTAGAAAATAAATGTAAATTATATTAAAGAATGTGTGTAAGCCATTGAACATGGCTTGTAGCTTCAATATTTGTTCATCAGTTGTAACAAATATACCATACTCATGTAAGATGTTACTAATAGGGGAAAATGTGAGAGGCACAGGGGATGGATTACATGGGAATCCCCTATATATAAATATATTTTTATTGTGGGTAAAAATCAAATTTTTCACAATACAAACCAATATTTTAAAAATGATATATAAATATATATGCATATATGTGCATTTGTTTACATAAATATTATTATATATATATATATATATTTAAAACATTCTTAGATTACATAAATGTTACACTAAAAGTACAGGGATTCCCATGATCCCCTCCTCCCACACCTCCCATAGCATCCCACATAAACATCTTTTATTAGTGTGGCACATCACCTGCAATGTATATATACATCCTGGGGCTTTGCCACTAAGCATGGACCATAGTTCACATTGTAGACCACACAGTTCTGCATGGTATATGCTGATGTAAAATGGCCTATATCTGTCATTGTAATGTCACTCAGGATAATTCCCAAGTCCTGAAAAAGCCCCTGTGTTACAACTGGTTTTCCCTTCCTTGCCCCAAAAGCATTTAGTGGCCACTGGCTCCACCTCAATATTATAATTTCTTCCATTGCTTGAATCACAATATGTCTACAACAAAATGCCACTATGTCCACTCTAGTCCATAGCTCTTCCCCCAGTCCTGAGGAGTCTGGGATGGTGATGTCCACTCCACCTCCAAGTGAGAGTGGGCTTATATCCCATGGATACGGTGGATGGGATTATCCTGCCTGCAGCTGCAGGCTCTCTCCATTCCCTGGGATGGCTATTGTCCATCATCGTCTCCTCACCAGGTGACTTGGTTGAGTCCATTGAGCTGTAGAGTAGGAGATGCAGTTGCACCAAGATTCCAGGCACAGCTGGCACATAGGCAGGCCAGAGGCTCCAGTCTCTGGAAATACACCTATGAACTCCAGCATCACATATAGGTTTGAATAGAAGGGACTGATGGACCATGTACAGGGAGGATTAATTTGAGTCCAACTCTGTCACTCTGAGGAACACAGATTCCAAAGTAGAGTCCACTGAATAGGCATTGGTCTCTGGAGGTATCCACCCTAATATAGGACCTGGGTGTCTCCAGAACCTTCAGGAGCCCCTTTGTGTGGGGTGATATCAACTTTGGTGATCTATGAGATCCTACTGAGGTAAGCGTGAGCATTACCTCTGGTATGACCTCCCGACACTCTTTGAAGTCTCTTAGCCACATGAACTCATTTGTCTTTACCTTTCCCCCCTTTTATTCAACTTCATATTAATCCCTCATTGCCAGGGAGGCTTATCCCTGGGAGTCATGTCCCATGCTGCGGGGAAGGTAATGCATTCAAATAATGAGTTTGGTGTAGAGAGAGGCCACATTTGAGCAGCAAGGAGGCTCTCAGGTGGCAACCCTTAGGCACCCCTTATCAGTAGGCTAAGTTTCAATTAGATGAGCAAAGACCCATAAGGCTAGTCATCAATATCAAGAACCCATTAGTGAAACATCCTCTTTTGCAAGACACTACCCCTACACTTGAGGGACTTTTACTGCTGCCTTGGAGAATGTGGCAGAGCTCTCCAAGCTGGGAATTCAGTATTCCCTCATTTATTGAGTCATTGTCTACCCACCACGACCATGCCCACCCCCTTGATCATTTGAACAATTTTATATATCTTTCATGTATATTCATATGAACTTCCTCCCATAAATTCCCCATCCCAGACACCCCCCCACCAATGATCTTCTGCAGCTCCCATTGTAACCCTGCTGTGATTTAAACCTTCCTTGAAGATGAAACCCATATAATAACCAAATACAATTAATAGGAAAATAAAATGATAATGATAAGATTAAACGAAAGAGATAAAACACATGGAAACTCAGAAAAAAAAAACACCTAAAAATATAATGTAATTAATGGATTGAGACATTCAAGAAATGGTAAAAAAAAATTTAAAAAAAAATTTTTTTTTCCTTTTATCACTGCATTATCGGGTGTCCAGTCTGTACCGTGGCACCTTTCCCCACTCATTCCCCAGTGTCTCCCAAATTTTTATTTAATTTTCAAAGAAGTTTTAGGTCACAGCAATGTCACACACAGAATACTAGAGACTCTCATATACCCAACCTCCTTCCCCTTTCCTCAACCCATATTAAAATATTTTTTGCTTTTTTTTTGTAGATGGTAGCATTGTTATGGTGGATGGTAGATAGTGAAAAATAGCTACTAAACATTGTCAATGGTTTACAGTATACCATACATTTTAGATGGTACAGTTTAATAATTATTGATTGTATTTACCATGTCTTCTGTCCATTACTGTAAGGTAATGAAAAACATTTCTCATGTCCACTAAATACTCCCTGTTTGATCTTTTCTGTTCCTTCCTCCCCATCACCCTAGTGCACATGACACACCCTTGTCCTGACTCATTGGATGACAAGATTCATAGTTACATGTCCTGGGTATTCTAAACTGCCCTTCCTAATCTACCCACTTGTCAACCCTGCACCACCAAACCCAGTAATATCACTACCCACCTGTCCTATCCTTCAATATGCAAGAATACTCTATCACTTTACCATAGAATATGTCCCTATGAGTCATGGCTCACAACCTAATCTTCTCTTTCTCTCCCTTGTTAACCTATCTATCAGACAATGGTTCTCAGAGACTGCTCACTTTCAATTTAAATCAGTGAAGTCATATACTGTTCATCCTTCAATGCCTGGCTTGCTTCACTCAACATAAGTTCAAGATTCATCCATGTTATTCCATGTGTTAGCACCTTAATCCTTCTTATAGCTGAGTAATATTCCATTGTATGTATGTATCACATTTTGGTTATCCATTCCTCTGTGATGGCCAAATGGGCTGATTCCAACTTTTGGGAATTGTGAACAATGCCACTGCGAATATTGGTGTGCATATATCTGTTCGTGTCTTTGCTTTCAATTCTTCTGGATATATACCCAGCAGTGGAATCACTGGGTCATACGGAATCTCTATTGTTAAATTTCTGAGGAACCGACAAACTGTCCTCCACAGTGGCTGGACCATTCCACAATCCCTCCAGCAGTGAATGAGGGTTCTTATTCCTCCACATCCTCTCCAACACTTATATTCTGCTGTTTGTTTAATAGCTGCCATTCTGATGGGTGTAAGATGGTATGTCATTGTAGTTTTGATTTGCATTTCCGTAATAGCCAGCGATGTCGAGCATTTTTTCATGTGCTTTTTAGCCATTTGTATTTCTTCCGTGGAGAAGTGTCCTTTCAGGTCACTTGCCCATTTTTTAAATGGGTTGCTTGTCTTTTTATTTTTGAGGTATAGGATTTCATTATCTCTGCAGGATATTAGGCTCCTATCATATATATCGTTGCCAAATACTTTCTCCCATTGGGTACGCTGCCTTTTTATTTTCTTAATGAAGTCCTTTGAGGTGCAGAAGTTTTTAATTTTGATGAGATCCCATTTATCTATTTTTTCTCTTGCTGCTCATGCCTTGGGTGTGAAGTTCATGAAACCATTTCCTATTACAAGGTCCTGGAGATGTTTCCCTACATTATCTTCCAAAGTTTTTATGGTTTTGGCTCTTATTTTAGATCTTTTATCCATCTTGAGTTGATTTTTGTGTAAGGTGTGAGATGGTATTCTTCTCTCATTCTTTTGGATATTGATATCCAGTTCTCCAATCACCACTTTTTAAAGAGGCCATTCTCTCCCAACTGATTGGGCTTGGTGGCCTGTCGAATATCAGATGACTGTGTATGCGAGGATCTATTCAGAAATCTCAATTCATTTCCATTGGTCAATATGTCTATCCTTGTGCCAATACCATGCAGTTTTGAGCACTGTAGCTTTGCAGTATGTTTGAAAGTCAGGTAATGTGATACCTCCAAATTCATTTTTCTTTTTCAATATATCTCTGGCAATTAGGGTCCTCTTAACTTTCAAAATAATTTTCTAGTTAGTTTTTCCAGTTCCTTAAAAAATACAGTGTTGATTTTTATCAGGATTGCATTAAATCTGTAGATTATTTTGGGTAATCTTGATGATGTTTAGTCTTCCTATCCATGAACAGAGAATATTCTTCCATTTATTTAAGTCTTCTTTTGTTTCCTTTAACAGTGTTGTGTAGTTTTCTGCATGTAAGTCTTTTACATCTTTAGTTAAATTTATTCCTAGGTATTTGATTCTTTTAGTTACTATTGTAAATGTTTGTTTTTTTTCTAATTTCCTCCTCAGATTGCTTGTTATTGGTGTATAGAAATGTTACTGATTTTTGAACATTGATCTTATAGTCTGCAACATTACTGAACTCCTTTATAAGTTCTAGAAGCTTTGTTACAGATTTCTGAGGTCTTTCAACATATAGGATCATGTCATCTACAAATAATGAAATTTTTATTTCTTCTTTTCCAATCTGGATGCCTTTTATATACTTTTCATGCCTCGGTGCTCGAGCAAGTACTTCTAAGAAAATGTTAAATAGGAGTCATGATAGTGGACATCGTTGTCTTGTTCCCGATTTCAGAGGGAAGGCTTTTTAGCATTTCTGCATTGAAGATGATGTTAGCTTTTGGTTTTTCATATATACCCTTTATCATATGCAGAAAGTTTCCTTCTATTCCTGTCTTTTGCAGTGTTTTTATCAGGAAAAAGTGCTGCATTTTGTTGAATGCTTTTTCTGCATCTATTGAGATGATCATGTGATTTTTTCTTCCAATCTGTTTATGTGGTGTATTACATTGATTAATTTTCTTATATTGAACCATCCTTGCATAACCGGGATGAAACCCACTTGGTCACAGTGTATATTCCTTTGATACATTGTTGAATGCAATTAGCAAGTATTTTGTTGAGGATTTTAGCATCTAGGTTCATTAGAGGAATTGGTCTATAATTTTCCTTTCTTGTGGTGTCTTTGTTTGGTTTTAGTATTACGGTAATGTTGGGATCGTAAAATGAGTTAGGCAATATTCCTTCTACTTCTATTTTTTGGAAGAGCTTAAGCAGAATTGGTGTTAGCTCTTTCCAGAATGATTTGTAGTATTCAGCTGAGAAGCCATCTGGTCCTGAGCTCTTCTTAGTTCGGAGGTTTTTGATGACTGAGTCTAACTCTTGTAATTGGACTGCTGAATTAATCAATTTCTTCTTTCATCAATGTAGGTTGTTTGTGAGTTTCTAGAATCTTGTCCATTTCCTCTAAATTATCATTCTTGTTGGCATATACTTTTTCAAAGTATCCTCTTATGATACTCTTTATTTCTGTGGGGTCAGTAGTGATATCAC
>JAQZBX010073281.1:0-14937 GCA_029593785.1 Cabassous unicinctus | reverse complement strand
TGGATGTGCCAGTAACCTGAATTTCCACTTTCCATAATGTTGTTCTTCAAGTTGCAAACAGGATAAAAATCACATTCTATTTTATTTTCTAGTTGTAGAAGATATTTGATTATAGAGAACCCAATGTCTCATTTCTATCTATGTTTCCATGCAGTATGCTCAGAATCAGCAAAGCTGCTCTCTTCCCAATCGTATACTCCTTTATACCTGCTGACCAATATTTTGGTCTAGCCCTAATATGGTCCTCTTCTTAAATTTCTTACTAGAATTTTAATGTTGGAAAGACTCTAATTCCATATCTACATGCTGTATAAGTGGCAACTTTGCCATAACAAGGATTTTAATAATTGCCCCAATCATTTTCCCAAGTACTATGCTAACCTCTTAATATGCACTGTTTCATCTAATGTCACAAAACTAAATGAGGTAGACTCTGTTGTTATAGCAGAATTGCAGATTTAGGACATGAGAATTAGACTAGGTCTAAAATTAGCCATCATGTGTCCAGAACCTGGGTTTTGAAAGTAAGTTTTCCATGGTTGTTTAAGTTTTGTGCTGTTATTGCTGTTGTTCTAATTAGTATATCAGTTATAATAAGGTGGCAAGATGCAGTGAGTAAAACAAACAAAATAAAATGAATAATGGCCTCTCAAACTTATAGGCCAGACCATATGATTCTCTTTCAAATAAAAGAGAAATTAATTTAAAAAAAATGTTTGCCATAGTTACTCACAGTGGATGTTGTACCATGCTCTGTTTTTCTGCATAATATATATTCATTGCAGTAAAAGAAATATTTTTTCTTTGCACAAGAAATATTTTAATGGATTCATAAATAAGTGAAAAATATGTAGGATAAGTGTAGAAGCACTGATTTACATGAATGAAAAAGAAGTACTGTCCTCTGTAATTTAAATTACACAAATAACTCTATTTGGAAAATCCAATATATCCATACTTTGAGCAGTGAGGTCCAAGTGCATGGGTTTGTCTTTAAGTACTAAATGATTCTCATTTTAGTACTTTTATAATGGTTTAAGCTATTGTCCGACAGAGTTATTGTAAGAATGAATAAGATATTATACCTAGAGTGCATAATGAATTACTGGATTATAGATATTTCTCTATAAATGGTAGTCACTAGTGTTTTCAGCTACCCCAAAGTGTTCCTTTTCAAAGTGGAAATTGATGAACAGTTGATTGAAATTATACAATTGAGTGTATCCATCTATCTTTATACTTGAGTATGGATCAAAACCCAAGTCTCCTGAAGAAATTATCTAAAAGGTTTTTCATAATTACAGTTTATTAAATATAATTATATGCAACATAAACTTGGGAATATGTCCAGTCACACAGGAAATTCAAGAAACACATTGTTTACATCAAGCAGTTGATATTTTATATGCTCAAACTTGAAATTAAGTTGTAATATGCATTCCTAATAGAAATAAAGTGAAAATTAATTGAAGGGTAAACATGAATAGTCTTTTATAAATCAGAGTTTGGCAATGTGGAGTGAGATTTATAGAACCTGTCTTCTCTTAGAATCATTAATATATATTCTGGATTTCATTCGAAGTAATAACCCAAAATAAAGGGGGTGGGTGGGAAGAATATACACAAACATTTTTTGTAAAATCATTCATGATATTTCAAGAAAAAAAAAACTGTTATGGTACTATTAAATAACCCCATGGATCACAATATAACTGGGCAGTCTCAAGTGTCGTGATAATTGATCTAAACAGAAACAATGTTTTTAAAATTCTATATAATGTGTATGACAGGGAGTAAATGGGCATAGTTGTGATGTTATTGGGTGAAATCTAGAAACTTTAATTTCCCTGTTTTCAAAATGGTATGGATCATGATTTACTTCTCAAAATGAAAGAAATAAAATGGACAACACTGAAAGTATTATAGAACATGACCCCCAATCGTAAACAGTCTGAGAATGTGGCACTAACCTGCTCAGAAGCACCACCATGCAGGAATTGCCTAATGCTGGATGGCTCTTACCCCTTATATCTTTGTTTAGAGCTCACTAAATGCTTCTGTTGCTATTATAACATGCAAAAAAAAAAAAAAAAACATGGATAAAGCCTTAGGGAGCCATGAGCTTCAAGATATGGGAATAACAATTGGAAAAGTAAAGTTTCATAAGTTGAGTCATCGCTATCAAGGGTCCATCATGGTCCATTTTCCTTCACTAGCCAGTGACCCTGTACTCAGGAGATTCTTGTTGTCCAATTAGAGAATGTGGCAGAGCTCCTCAGGATGGGAATTCAATATTTCTTTGGTTATTGTGTGAATCCCCACTCACTAAGATCATGTCCCATGAACCCTTGAACACAATCATATGCTTTATAGGTATGTCCCAGGTGAGTCTCCTTTCATGCACTCCCCCATCTCTGACATCCCATATGGGGGAAAGTGTAAAGACAAATGAGTTTATATGGCTAAGAGACTTCAAAATGAGTCTGGAGCTCATTCCAGAGGTTATGCTTATGCTGGTCTCAGCAGTAACTCATTGACTGCCAAAGTAAATATTCCCTCAAAGAGTGGGGCTCATGAGGGGTCTGGAGACATCCAGGCACTATAGGCAATATGGGGTGAGAAAGCTCAAGAGTTTGATGCCATGCCAGTGCAACCTGCTTTGGAATTTATACTCCCCAGTTTGACAGAGTAGGACTCAGCATTGGTTTACCTACAGATGACTTTCTGTCCATTCTATGTGAACTTATAGTTAGTACTAGAGTTGATAGATGTGTGTATAAGAGACTCAAATCTTTGGACTGTCCATGTACCAGCTGGGCCATAAATCTCAACAAATTTGCAACATCTACTCTCCAGTTTATTGGACTCACCCAGGACAACTAACAAGGAGATGATTGACAATTACCATTTCAAGGAACAGACAGAGTCTACAACTGCAAGCAAGATAGTCCCATCCATCTGCCCCATGGGAACTAAGGCCCCTCTCAATTAGAGGCAGAGCATCACTATCCCTGAATCCTCAGGATTGGGGAATGAATGATGGAGTAGAGTAGACTTACTGTTATTCTACTATTGACTTTTTGTGATCCTAGCAATGGAAGAACTCTTAACATTGATGTGGAGTCAGTGACCCCTGGAGGTTTTTAGGAGAAGGACAGGGAAAAATAGGTGTATTTTGGGGTCATTTTTGGGATTTGGGAGTTGTCCTGAGTGACACTGCAATGAGAGATACAGGCCATTGTATATCTTGTAATAACTTACAAAAATGTGCGGGTGAGAGTGACAACTATAATGTAAACAATTGTCCGCATTTAGTGGCATAGGGGAATTTCCTAAATGTTTGATGTAACTTTTATGTAATCTAAAGCATCGTTAAAGACTAAAAATGCAAACATTTCAAACAAAAATTATAACCCAGAACTCTGTCATGTACAAATGAGGGTATCTACTTAGGGACCCATATGTTGGGTAAAAGAGTTAAAGTGTAGTCAGTTGTGAGGGGCAGTAGGAAGATGGTTTGCAATGGGAATGGCTTGCTTTGCCTGATTGGGAGAAACAGAAATTATGTTTCCATTCATTTCTCAGCAATTTATACCTAACTTTCTATTGTGGCTGCTGATAGCACCTACCACCAAGGATGTTTCTGGAGAATTAAACTAGTTAACACTTTCAAACTATATACCATGTCACATGACGAACAGCAAACACTCAATAAATATTATCTTTAGTTATGATAAGGATTATTGTTGTAACTGCTTTTGAATAACCATTACACATAAGTGAGGTGGACTCAGAGATGGAGTCATCTTCTTCACTGCTTTGCTAAACTTTGGAAAAAAATGTTTCAAAATTATCCACATTCCGGTGTGAACATGTTCTACTAAAGTCTCAAAAAGTAAACAATAACATAAATAAAGAGAACAAATTTTTCAGGCAGAAAATATCAATATTGACTCTGCTGGTAAATCCACACTCACACTGTCCATATGATCAGCCCAACCAACTGGTCAGTATTTTGGGCTGAACTCTGCCCCTACCCCACACACTACCTAGCTCTGGATTACCAACTAACAACTATTAAGAACCACACTCCAAACAGGTACACATATGCAGAAGGCTGGACCCAAATAATAGGGTATGAAAGAGACTGGAAATTATTTTTTAACTTTTTTATTTTTGTCTTTTAAGTTTATTTTTAAATAAGTTTCAGATTACAGAAAAATTATATATAAAACAGAGAGGATTCCAATATACCCCACCCCTCCCTCACTTATATTTTCTCCTACTAATAACATTTTTATATTAGTTTGGTATATTTGCTACAATTGAGGAACAAATATTGAAGCATTGCTTTTCCTGGGGTTGTCTGTCCTGCCAATAGACTTTAGAAGTCTTTATAGCCCTTGGGAGCACTTTTCTTTGAGGCTTTGTTTACTGTGGCAGTTAGTGAGATCTACCTGAGATGTGCATAAGCATAACCTCTGAAATGATTCCTCAACTTACTTTGAAATCTCTTAGCCATAAAACCTCTTTTGTATTTAATGTTTCCTCCTATTGTTCAAGGTCTTTTTCCAAATGCATCATTGCTTGGATCTTGGAATTAATCCCTTGGTGACAAGGAGGATCATCCCTGGTAGTCATGTCTCATGCTGAGGGAAGGTAGTGAGTTTATTTGCTGAGTTTCATTTGGAGAGGTTAGATTTCAGCAAAAAGGAGGTTTATAGAAGGTAACTCTTTTTTTTTTTTTTATATAACAAGAGCAGTAAATTTACTAAAGTAAAACCTTGTCCCCAAAAGACAACAAAATTAAAATTCAAGCTCTGACCTCTTAGCTATATTTTCAGCTCATATTTGAAATGCTTAAAACTCATTTGCATGCAGAATACATTAAGATCACACTCAAATCAATAAGAAAATGAAAAGAACCATTAGAAATATATTCAATGACACTGGCAATTGACAGAACAGGAAAACTGAACTGTTAATAGCTAAATGCAAAGTTGTTCAATCTAACCTATACAGGGTCTTAGGCAATAGATATTATTAGGTTAAGTTTCAATTTTACAGGATTAAGGTTCATAAGTGCAAGCACTAGTATCAAGGGCCTGGTGTATTGCTCTGTTTTCTTTTATTAGGCACTGCCTATATACACTATAGTTCCTTGCCCTCTATTAGAGAACATAACAGGACTCTCCAGAATGGGAATTTAATATATTGGTTTTTTATTGTGTTGGTCTCCCACACAGATAACACCCTATGACTACCTGATCACATTCATTTTCCATAGAAGCATTCCCTAGGTACAAACTTCACCAAACTGAGGCTTTCCCCAGGTTCAAACTTCACCAAACATACCCCTACAATTGATATCCTGCAGCAATGACCCTTCACTGCTATTGTGGCCAAAAGATCACTTCCACAATTTTATTCTCATCCACAGTCCATAGAATGCCCAGATTTCACCTGTTTCTTCCTCAAGCCTTCCCCCCCGCCCAGTTCTATGAATAGACCAATCCACTCCACAAACCCTATTCACACTCATACTCAAGCATTGTCAACCCCACTCACACCAATGCACAACCATCTCTCCTGTCCACTGCCAAACCTCCCCTATCTACCTTATCATTGACTTTGCCCAGATTGAGCATCAGCTCACCACTTTGTATTCTCTTACTATCTCCTAGTAACCTATCTTCCAAACTTTACATTTGTGAATCTGCTCAAAATCTTTAGTTCATATGAGTAAGATAATGCAATACTTGTCCTTTAGGGACTGGTTTATTTCACTCAATATAAGATCTTTGAGATTCATCCAGGTTATCACAAGTGTCAATACTTCACTCCTTCTTACAACTGAGTAATATTCCATCATACGTATATACCACATTTTGTTTATCCATTCATCTGTTGATGGACACTTGGGTTGCTTCCAAATTTTACAATGTGAACAATGCCATGATGAACTGTCGGTGTGCATATATCTCTTTGCATCCCTGTTTTCAATTTTACTGGGTGTATTCCTAGTAGTGGGATTGCCAAAATCAATGGCAATTTTATGCTAAGTTTCCTGAGGAAATGCTAAATCATCCTACACAGTAACTGCACAGTGACTGCACCAGCAATGGATGAGTGTTCCTATTTCTCCACATCCTCTCCAACACTTGTAGTTTTCTGGTTGTTTTTTTTAAAATACCAGCCAGTCAAAAAGTGTAAGATGATATGTTATTGTAGTTTTGATTTGCATTTCCCTAATAGTTAGCGATGTTGAGTATCTTTTATGTGCTTTTTAGCCATAAGTAATTTCCTCTTTGGAAAAATTTCTATTCAAATGTCTTGCCCAAATTTAAATGAGATGTCTTCTTATTTTTGAGATTTAAGCTTTCTTAATATCTGCTGGATATTAGGCCCTTATCAGACAGGTGGTACCCAAATATTTTCTACCATTGAATAGATTATCTTTTCCCTTTTTTGATAAACTCCTTTGAAGCACAAAATTTTCATTTTGAGGAGGTCTCATTTATCTCTTATTTTTGTCTTGTTGCTCTTGCTTTGGATGTAAAGTTTATGAAACCATTTCTTACTACCAGAACTCATAGATAGACACTTTGGATTTTTTTTTTTACCTTCAGATTTATGCCATTTAATTTTACACAAGTAAGGAAAACAAAACATAAAGGATCATCCATTTATATTTGATCAATATTAATGAGAAGAAATTTAAAGCATATGTACTATGAGGAAATTTCTCTATGTGAATCTATATCACAGATAATTTTCTTTAAGTCAAGTTAATACCTCACTGGAACTTTTGTTCTTTAAAATTCAGGACCATTTGAAGTTTGATACGAGGGAAAACTGAAGCTCAAAAACATTGAAAATACGGTCCTGAAGCAATAACAAGTAGAGATTTGTGACTAATATCGTTTTGCTTTGAAAATTGTTTTGAAGAGAAAACCTGATTACTCAGTTATTCATTCATTAATTTATAGTAATAATTAATTTGTCATCAAATAATTTCCTGAATAATTGCTAAGTATGGGAAATATCAATATATATATACATACTCCCTATCTTCAGGATATTTATAGATGAGAGTTATGGGCAATCTGATAATATAGATTCAGTGGAATGTATCCTTGCAGAGATATGCATGGGATGGATTGTGTTTACAAATAAGGATATCTAATCCTGCTGGGCCTGACGAGGATAAAAAGGAGGGGAAACTCTGCCTAGATCTATCCTTCAAGTATTTCTGTTTCACTTATACTCTTCACATACAAAATTCTTGTAAGAGTTGCTTACATTCACTTTCTCCATTTCTTCCCAACCTACTCACTTCTCACTCAGCTGCATTCAAGATTCCATTCCTGCCAACCCACCCCAACAATTCTTCTCAAGGTATCCAGTCTTCCAGTCCTAACCTGCTTGGTTTCTCAGCAGCCTTCTGCACTGTTACTCACTCCTCCATCTAAACATTTATTTTCCCTCTGACTGTTATAGCACTGTCTCAACTGGATTTCCTACTACTACATAGGCTCTTCCACTTTTGTCTAATAATAAAGAGCATAAACATTAAAAAAAAAAAAGCTCTCTGTGCTTCAAAGGAGTTTGTCAAGAAAGTGAAAATATAGTCTATTCAAAAGGATAAAATATTTGGGATCCACCTATATGATAAAGACCTAATATTCTGCATATATGAAGAAATTTTACATTTTGAAAATAAGACCAACACAACCCATTTTAAAAAATGGGAAAAAGAGTTAACAGAAACTTTTCCTAAGAGGAAATACAAATGGACAAATCACATGAAAGGATTTTTGAGATCAATAACTATTAGGGAAATGCAAATCAAAACAGAATGAGAGATCATCTTTCATATATTAGACAGTCTGCTATTAAAAACAGAAAGCTGCAAATTTTGGAGATGATATGGAAGAACAGGAACATGTATTCAGTGCTGTTAGAATTCTAGAATGGTGCAGCCAATATGGAGTGTAGTTTGGTGGTTCCTCAGGAAGGCAACTATAGATTTGCCATATAAGCTTGCAGTTCCACTGCTAGAAATACTCCCAGAAGCACTGAAAGTAGAGACATGAACAGATATATGTACACCATTTTTATATTATGGCATTATTCATAATTATCAAAAATTGGAAGCAACCTGAGTGTCCATCAAAGTATGAATGGACAAGAAAATGTGGTATGTACATATGATGGAATATTACTCAGCCATTAAAAGGAATGAAGTACTGATGTATGTGACAACATGGATGAATCTCAGAGACCATATGTTGAGTGGACTAAACCAGTCATGGAAGAACAAATATAACATGACCTTAATAGTATGAACCAAGTATATTGATCAGACTCAAAGAGATAGAGTTTGGAAGATAAGTTACAAGGAGATAGAAAGGGGAAGAGAGTGATGAATCAATGATCAATCTCAGCAAATCTTATGATAAGGTGGATAGGGATGGTTAGGCAGTGCATGGGGGTTATTGTGGTGCAGAGTTTTAAGTGGGGTTGTGATACTGTAGTATGAGTGTGAGCAGGGTTGAGGCAGTGGATTCAGTTATCCATCAAGCTGAGGTGATGGTGAGTAAGGAAGAGATGAACTATGGGAAAGTAACAGACTCTGCTTGAGAATAAAATGGTGGGAGTATTCTTTTGGCAACTATGGTAAGGGAGGGTCAATTGTGCAGGGTGTCAGTGCTGGGGGGATATATGGGGAAGAATGCACCTGGGGCATTTCTCTATGTAATATGAATGTATTCATATGGTCATAGGATGTTATGTCAGGGGGTAGAGATCCACACAATAAATAACAAATAATAAATTCCCATACTGAGGGGTCTAGAGTATATAAGCAGTGCCTAATAAAAGAAACAAACCAATATGCCACATTGTCAATATTAATGCTTCTCTTTTTGAATCTTAGCCTTGTAACATTGAAACTTGGCATAATAATATCTACTGCCTAAGAGTTACTTCATGAAAACCTTGTTACTCAAATGTGGCTTCCTTCTAGGCAAATCTCAGCAAATATACTCACTACCTTACCCCTGGATGGCTCTCCAGGATGAGCCTCCCTGGAACCAAGGGATTATTACCAAGCACCAACTAGCAATGTACTTGTTAAAAGACCTTGACCAAAAGGGGGAAATATTAAATAAAATTAGTTTTTACAGCTAAGAGATTTCAATGTGAGTTGGGAGGTTATTCCAGAGGTTACACTTATGCACATGTCAGGAGGATCTCACTGTCTGCCACAGAACACAATGCCTCAAGGAGAGGTGTTCCTGAGGACTCTAGAGAAATCTGGAACTTATAGGCAATGCATACATCCCCACAAAATTAATACTCCATCAGTGAACCTTACCTTGTAATATATGATAATCCATTTTCCCACTGTAACAGAGTTAGACTCATTTATAATTTCCCTTCACATGATTCCTTTACCCTTTTCATTTGAACCCTAATTAACACTATACTAATTAAGTATATGATCCAGGGACTAAAATATTCAGTACATTCATAAGCTGATTGCACCATGAATCTCATCAGAGTTGCAGCAAACACCTATTCTCCAATTTATTGGACTCGCCCATTATATCTAATAAAATGATGATGATGGACAACCCCATTTCAAAACTCAAAAATTATCTAAAACTGCAAGCAAAACAGCTATTTTCATCTGACCCATAATATCTAAGAACCCCCTTCAATCTGAAGCAGATTGGTCATCATTAACCCCAACGTGATTAGAGAATGCAACCATGGACCAATGTAGACTTACTATTAGTGTAGTAATGAAGAATTTGTAACATTGATATAAAGAGAGTGGTTACCAGATGTCCTGAGGGGAGCAGGAGGGAAGAATATTTGGAACATAGTGCACTAAATTTTCTCTAGTATATAATATTAATTTTGGTTTACTATTTTGGAAAGAAGAGTCAGTATTGATGACTTCAACTGGATCCTTCTACAATGAAAACTCTCATTCAGGGGTCTGAAAACAGTATCTAAATACTGATAAGAATGACTTTTCCAAGTCTGCATTGAAAAACTGGGGATACAATTACTGTATGGAGTCATGAACCCACTAGGCCTAATGTATTATACCCCTGTCAAATCTACATTTATAAATTTCCTTCCATATGTCTCAGTACAATTGGTGGACTACAGACACATTACAGATTCTCAGAATTTAACATTTGTTCAAAAACTGTGTACAGTTTTTCTCAAAAACTCTGGATATTTCCTTTGCCTAAGGTACAATAACCATTGCAAATGATCTCAGGTCAATTTGGGATAAACTAGCAGGAGAATTTGCAGTATATAAAGTTTTCGCAGTGTTTTAAGTATCCTCCACAAGATTATTCACTCTCCTTTTCATTCAAGACAATCGGTATTGTGAACATAATTAACAGCAATGGATTGTATGTTTGAGTATTGTTAAAATGGAAAGTTTTAGGTTGAAAATATATTTTTAGAATAAAAAAATTAAACAAAGAATCATAGAACTGTAAACACAAAGAGTTAACTCTGTTTTATATGATCGACTATATTTAATACTATATTTATGAAAAGGTTATTTCTTGAATTGTGTCTAATGTACCACACAAAGGCAATCTGTTTATAATAGGGTGGAATATCAGAACTGTATTTTAGGCATGAATTTTCTGTAAACCTACAACTTATCTAATAATAAAAAAGATCATCTGAATTTTTAACCTTGGTGAAGCTCTGCAAGTGCCTAAAATAGGAATTGGATCCTGTGAAGAATGCGAATTTTCCCACATGGAAATTGTCTGTTGTGTGTTCTTTATAAGATAAAGAGGTAAGGGGAAACCAAATATATCTTACTGGAACAGGACTTCTTCTGCAAGCAAGAGAATCTAAGTGGTACTTGGGGGTTCTAAGTACTCATATTTTTGAATTGATCTCCATTATTAGTTTTGACTCCTCTTTCCAATAAGTGACCTAAATGTTATAAATGAGCTTTGGTGAGACAGCAAATTCAGCTGTTTTTATAATTAAGGTTATCTTTGGGACCAGATACTCTATTTTATCCAGAAATCAATGCTGCAAGAAAAAAATTATACTTTGTTTCTCCATCACTAAAGCCCCTTGGTTCTCTGAATGCTTTGACTTAGGAATTTAAAGTATTGAGTTTTATTTTTTTTCTGTAGTCTGTGTAGTGCATTCAGATAAATCTACTCTAATTTATAATTAATGGACTCTTTATTTCTAATGTAATATAGTCTGTACATGTCACTTGTCCCTCCAAATGCTTGCTTTCAACTCTTGAAATTGTCCTTAGCCAAATCCAAGTGATAATTCAAGAAACATTTTAGCCTCAGGATGCTAAAAACAGTGTTCAGTTTTCAATGAGCAATTATTTAATCATTGTATTTTTATCTATGGAAATTAGGAAATCAATTCAAGATTTCTGTCTTTTTGAGGTTCTGTTTCCTCAAGATGACTGGTAGCATATACTGTGTATGTGAGCATTATTTGGGAAAAGAGAAACCAGTAAATGTATTCCAACTCTAAAGGATTTTACTACAAGGATTAAATATTTATGAGAACTTTAGAAGGACTGTGATAATGCAGGCTATATGTGTTGGTTTTTGGAACTCACCTTGAAGATCCAGAAAATCGCAGAATTTAGAGAAGCTCCCTCTGATTATCTCAATCAATAGTGCCAATATAATTTATTTCCTAGAAAATCATGTGGAAGTGAATTTGAACATCACATATACCCACATATTTGCCTCCTCCAGAGCATAACTGAAGATGTGAAATGATTTGATAATAATAATAAATCAAGAACATCAATACCAGTAAATATCAGAAATTATGGTTCTGATAATTTCCACATATTTACCTGATTCAGAAAATAACTCATTTTCCTCCCTTCCAATCTTCCAAATTGTGCCTAAATTACTATCACTGAGAGATGATAAACATGAACTATACTCTGGAAAATTCAGTTTCAAGTTTCCATCTGCCATGAAGCTATGAAATGAGACTTGGATTGAAATAATCGGATCTGAAAACAGATAACCTAGCAGATGAAGATAAATCCTTATGTTAAAAATTGTGATACTTGTAAAAAAATTATGCTCATTTAATGTAAAAGAATCTTCAAAGGTAAATTCTTCTTTCTTCTATCTTTCCATGTAACACAATAACAGAAAACACCCTGAGTTTTCTTCAGGAAAATACCATAGAATTTTTGCATCAATTCTATTTTAAAACCTAATGGTATTTTTTTGTGACTTAGGAATTGTCCTTAATGTCATTGCAATGACAGATACAGGCCATTATATATCTTGACATAAACTACAGAATTGTGTGGGAGACAGTGTAAACAACAATGTAAACTATCATCTGTGCTTAGGGGCAATGATATAAAATGTGTTCATCAATTGCTATGAATGTACTACACTAATGGATGTTAAAAATATAGGAAAATGTTGGAGGTGTGGGGAGCGGGGCAATGCGAATTCCTTATAACTTTTAGGTAATATTTATGTAATCTAAGTATCTTAATAATAATTTAAAAAAACCTAGTGGTGGTCTTACTGGAAGATGGAGAATTACAGTTACAATATTCAATTCATTCCCAGAAAAATAGTTAGAGGACAGCCAGAAGGTGTCTAGAACAAATTTTCTTGGACTCTGGAGATAAGGGGCGTACTGGGCAGCAAACAGAACAGAGTGAGGACAACAGAAGGAAATTCTGAAATGAAGATTTGTGAGTAACTCAGGCCATTGATTATGCTAGGGTCTAACCTGTACTTTTAGGGCAGACAGTTTTATGGAATGAAGTCACTGGTTTGGTATGTGGCTATGGACTGAGAGAGATTCATGGGTCCACTTCCCCTAAAAACGGGGAGAGGCAGGAACACACCCCACTGCTGATCCAGTTTGGTGAGCAAATTTGGTCTGCTGGTTTTCATTTGTCCTGACTGGGCACAATCACACCATTTTTTTCTACCTGGGAGCTAGCAGAGAATTAAAAATATCCTGCCTTCTCAAACAACTTCCTGAATGATTGGGAATGGCTGCTGGTGGTGCAGGGGGAGAGCAGATGATTTCCTTCCTGGGTAAAGGGAGGGTATGGCCAAGAGATAAGAGTAGCTTCAGATCAGCCATGTGAGGCATGGCTCTGGATAGCCCACCCAGAAGGAATAAATCTCCAAGACATTACTTCAGCAACTCCTGCCCAATTATGATTTCAGTGAACACAATCAACTCCAGAGTTTGAACAGAGAGGTTTGCGAATGAGTGCCATCTGCTGGCAAGCCAGAAAAGTGCACGCCAGGAAAATACTAAAAGAGGCTTTGTGCTAACTTGCCTTTATTGTCCCCACCTCAATGGAGTTGGAAACTGGTCCACACACCATTAGTGGGTCCCGCTCCCTGCTTTGATTGGTTAAATAGGGGCAATTTAAATATGTAGAATAAGTTGAACCAAGAATCAAAGAAGAGACATAACACAAAGCTTGGCAACAACAATAAAATTCTAGACAAAGAGAGAAACTGACTATCAGAATGAACTCACCATAACAATCAGATGCCTAGACATCTGAAAAAATTACAAATCATACAATCATACTAAAAACAAGAAGGTATGCCCCATCCTAAGGAACAAATCCAAATCCAAGTGAGGCATAAGATTAAAACAAAATAAACAAGTGAGTGATGTTCAAACAAATCTTCTAAATCAGTTAAAGAATATGAAGGAAAAATATGGCTACAAGATAAAGGACATTAAGAAGAAACTTGGTGAGCACAAAGAAGAATTTGAAATTGAATAGAAATATAAAATAGCTTATAGGAATGAAATACAGAATGGATACGATTAAAAATACATTAGAGGGAAGTGGCTGTGGCTCAATAGGTGAGACTCCCATTTACCATGTGGAGGGCCCCGGGTTCAATTCCTAGGGTCACCTGGTGAAGGCAAGCCGGGCCGCGTCTCACAGTGAGCTTGGTGCAGCAAGATAACACAACAAAGGGAGACAAGCAGACACAAAAAATGCAGAGTAGATGCACACAGAGAGCACAAACAGTAAGGGTGGGATAAATAAATAAAAATAAATCTTAAAGAAAATACATTAGAGTCATACAACAACAGATTTGAAATCACAGAAGAAAGAATCAGTTACTTGGAAGACAAAACAGCTGTTATTGAAAAGACAGAAGAATAGATAGAGGGGAAAAATGGGGAAAAAATGAGCAGGGGCTCGGGGAATTGAATAATACCATGAAGCATACCAACCTCCATGTCATGGGACTCCCAGAAGGAGAGTAGAAAGGAAAAGTGGCAGAAAGAATATTTGAGAAATTAGTCAAAATTTCCCAAATTCTTATGAAATATATAAATATACATATTCAAGAAGTGTGTTGAACTCCAAATCGAATAAATCTGAATTGACCTACTCTCAGACATATACTATTCAGAATGTCAATCACCAAAGAAAAGAGAGAATTCTGAAAGCAGTAAGAGAAAAAAAGATCCATCACACACAAGGGATATCTAATAAGGCATATTGCAGATTTATCCCTGGAAACCAAGAAGATGAGATGATATTAGTGTGATATATTGAAAATAATAACAGAGAAAAACTGCCACCCAAGAATTCAGTATCCAGTAAAACTGTCCATCAAAAACGAGGGTGACAGCCCACATCAGTCAGTCACCAAGTCATTTGATTACCTTCTGAAATGTCTCTCTCTTCACTCTTCAGCTTCTCTCTCCATTCCCACCCCCAAAATCTTGGCAAACACTGTCATAGTCTCTCATCCAGTCATTAGCAGTAACATTCTAAGTGGGGCTATATCTCTACACCAGCTTCACCACAGTTTTGCCAGAATTATTTTTCTAAAGGAGATATCTGATTGTATACTATGCTTTATATTGAAA
>JAQZBX010073280.1:0-14938 GCA_029593785.1 Cabassous unicinctus | reverse complement strand
GTTTTGCTTGCAGTTGTAGATATTCTTGTTTTTTTGGGATGGGTGTCATCCAGCATCATCATTTTGTTCTTTGTCCTGGGAAGTCTAATGAACTGGAGGTTAGGTGGTGGCTGCACCTCTGTTAAGATTCAGGGCTCAACCAGCATAAGAACCAACCAAAGACTTAAGTCTCTGGGACATATATTTAAATGGCATAGTGATAATTACAAAGAATCATGTGTAGGGAAAATAAAAATTAGTCTAACTGTGTTACATTGGGGAGATAGGATAGTATAAATTCCAAGGTAAGACCCACCAATGGGGTGCTGATTTCATGGGGCTGTATGCTTTTCCTGTGGTGTTTGGATGTCTCTGGAACCCTTGGAAACACCTTTGCTTTGGTTTTGTTTACTGTGGCAGTTAGTGAGTTCTGCCAAGACATTAATAAATGTAATCACTGAAACACCCTCCCTCACTTTGAAATCTCTTAGTCATAAAAACTCTTTTATATATAATATTTCCTGTTTTTAGTCAAGATTTTTTTTCCAAATACATCATTGATTGATTTTTGGCATTAATTCCTCATTTCCAGGAAGGCTTAACCACTGTAGTTATATCTTGTCGTGGGGGAGAAAGTAATGAATTTATTTGCTGAGTTTTGGATTAGAAACATGCCATACATAACTAGGAGATTTTGGGGTGGTAGCACTTAGGCAATAGTTATTCTTAGGCTAAGTTTCAATTGTACCAGGTTAATGTTCATACGTACACAAGCAGTGATACCATAGGCTTGGCCTATTAGTCTATTTTCTTTTTATTAGGGCTGGCCTATATACTGTATAGATTCCTGCTATTTTAATGGCCAAGGTAGGTGGACAAACCAAGATCCAAATGTAATATTTTGTTGATTATTGTGACTTTCTACACCCATTGAGATAGCACCCTATGACAACTTGAACACATACATAATCCATAGAGTGATGCCCCAGATCTACCTTTCCTCACACACACCTTCATCACCAGCACCTGACACTTGGCCCCTCCCCTAACATAGATGCCAAAAGAACAGACCCACAATTACATTATCAACCACAGTCCACAAGCACCCTAGAGTTCACTTGTTCCTTCATCAAGCCCTCCCCCCATCTCCATGGTTGAGCCAACACATCCTCCCAATAGTGCTCTCATTCACACTGTAACACCATCAACCCCACTCATATCACTGCATCCCCATCTACTCCTTCACTGCCAAACTGCCACCCTAATACTTATCATAGATTCTGCCTAGATTGAGAGTTGGCTCACCACTCTATTCCATTTCACTTTCCTGGTTCCCATCTTCCAGACATTACCTCCAAGAGTCTGTTCAATATCCTTAGTAAATATCAGTGAAATCATAGAGTGTTTGTCTTTTATTGACTGGCTTACTTCAATCATGATAAGGTCTAAAAGGTTCATACATGTTGTACCATGTAGTAATAATTCATTGCTTCTTACAGATTTATATGCTACATTTTATCAATTCATTCATTGCTGGAAACTTAAGTTGCTTCCAACTTTTGGAAATTGTAAATAATGTCACGATGAACATTGGTATGTAAATGTCTGTTCACCTCCCAGCTTTCAATTCTTCTGGGTATATTCCTAGTAATGGGATTGCCAGGACATTGTCAATCTTGAGGAACTGCCAAACTGTCCTCTGCAGTGGCTACAACATTCTACATTCCTACCAACAGTGGATGAGTGTTCTTATTCTTCCACATCCTCTCCAAAACTTGTAGTTTTGTTTTTTAATAGCATCCATTCTATTAGCTGTTATTCGATATCTCAGTGTAGTTTTTTTTTTTCTTTTGGCTTTTATTTCTTTCTTTTTTTTTTAATAAAAGATTTATTTATTTATTTATTTGTTTGTTTGTTTACTTTTATCCATTTTTACTCCCCCCTGCCATTTTTGCTGTTTTGTGTCCATTCACTGGGCAATTCTCTGTGTCTGTTTCCTGCGCTTTCTTTTCCTGTCTTCACTGGGATTCGATCCTCAGAACCACCAATGTTAGAGAGAGGCATCCTACCACCTGCGTCCCCTTAGTTCCTGATTTTTTGGTACGTCTTGTCTTGGCTTTCCCTTGCATCACTCTCTTGTTATGTCATCATCTTGCTGTGTGGCTTGGTGGGGCCTGATGGTGCACCCGCTTGTGGGGCCTGAAAGTGCACCCATGCTTGGGACCTAGGGAGCTCACCAATGCATGGGACCTGTGGTGCTTGCCCACTTGTGGGGCCTGACAGTTCACCCATGCACAGGGCCTGCTGGTGATGCACCCGCACACAGGGCCTGCTGGTGGTGCACCCGCGCAGAGGGCCTAGTGACCTACGTGCCTTCTATATTTTACTTTTTAAAAAAATTTTACCCAGAGGTCCCAGAGATCAAATCCAGGTCACCTTCATATGGGAGACAGATTCCCAATCATTTGAGCCACATCTGCCCCCTACTATATCTCTTAAGGTTAACCAAGGACACCTAGAGTTGTAGTCATTTCCCATTCAAGATGGTCATATAATAAATCAGACTTGGTTTATCACCAGCATTCCAAAAAAACCAGACCTAGGGAGAAAAACCAGGTCTGGGGACACATGCATGGTTTCTAATATCATGAATGTTTAGCCTTACCCTGATTATCACAAAATCAGCACAGTGAAAATATTTGCATTCAATGTAGTTTTTATTTGAATTTCCTTAATAGCTAGTGATATTGAACATCTTTTCATGTGTGTTTTAGCCATTTGTATTTTTTCTTTGGAAAAGTCTCTATTGCCTATTTTTAAATGATTTGTTTGCCTATTTTATTATTGAGATATAAGGTTGCTTTATATATGGTGGATATTAGACCCTTATGGGATTAGTGGTGTGGTAGTTTGAAATTATATGATTAATCACACAAAAAAGAAACATTATGGTTTAAACTAATCCACTAATCCATTCCTTTGGGTGTGAGACCCATTTGAGTAGATTAAGTCACTGAGGTGTGCCTCCAGTTGATTCTCCATCCCCTTGCAGATTCTGATATTAATGTATTCAAACAGATAGACTGACATACAGGAAAAGGAAACCAGCATATTTGATTCTGCAACGAGAGTGAGAGAGGACTGAAGTAAAACAGAAGCCCCCAAGAGGATCAACGAGGCTGCCAACACAGAGTAGTTCAAGAAGAGACCAGTGCTCTTATATGTCTGATAGCTTACAGCTGAACTTGGAAAGACAGCAGAACATCCAAGAATGATACAGGAGGGCTGGAAAGAGACAACTCCTATGCCTGTTTGTTTACAGCTGATCTACAAGAAGTGGTAGTTTCTGGAGGAGAAGGCAGAGACCTCTACATAGATTGGCAGCCATCTTGCTTCATCATGTGGCAACAATGCCAGTATCAACAGTAGTTAATTTTGGTGAGAAAGCATCTCTAATGGGGCCTCAATTTTGGACTTTTCATGGCCTTGGAATGGTAAGCTTTTAACCCAAATCCATACCCTTTATAAAATCCATCCCTCTGAGGTACTTTGCATCACCAGCTCTTTAGCAATCTAAAACAGAAATTTGTACCAGAAGAGTGGAATTGTGTTGCTGTAATTACCAAAAATGCTGGAACACTTTTACAAAGGTGTAATAAGTATTTTTTATAGGAATTCTGAGATGCTTGATAGAAACGGCTTAGACTTTTTTGAAGAGACTCCTGGTAGGAATATGGACACTGAAGTTATTTCCAGACAGGCCTTAGAAAGAAATGATGAAATTGTTATTGGAAACTAAGGGAAAGGCAAACCATGCTTTAAAGTTGCAGAGAACTTAGCATAATTGGCTACTGATGTTAGATAGAAGGCAGAATTTGAAAAAGATGAACGTGGACATTTAGCTGAAGAAAATCTCCAAAGGAAATACAGAAAATGCAGCCTGGCTTCTCCTTGCAGGTTTTTGGAAATGTTGGAGAACATGACTGTTTCTCTCCCAATTTCCCCTTATGGTTCTGCAAATGTGTACACTATGTCTGTCTCTCCTTTGTATTTTGAAGGGAGATAAATGTGTGGTAAATTTCACAGGTCTACATTAAGAAGGAGACTTCAGATCCAAGACAAACTGGATTCCTGTAACTGATTATGATTTAACTTTTTACTTAGCACTGTTACTGAAATGATTTATGTTTTCATGTTGTTATTGTTTTTTTATTTTAAAATGTCTTTTTGGGATTCAGAAGAAGGAGTGTAGCAGTTTGAATTTATTTTAGGAATCCCCAAAATTAAAATATTATATTTCAACCTAAACCAATCTTGTGGACGTGAGACCCATTTGACTGGATTACATCAGTGAGTCAGGACTCTGAGTCTCTGCTCCTTTGGTGTGTCTGATATAAACATATTCACACAGACAGAGAGAGATGAAAAGGAAGCCAGTATATTTGATTCATAAATGTGAGAGAGAGGGCTGCAGGAAATCAGAAGGCCCAAGGGTCTCAAAGAGGCTGGGCCCAAAGAGCAGTTCAAAAGGAGACCAGCCCTGCTATGTGCTTGGCAGCTTACAGCTCATGTTGGGAAGAGAACAAAGAGCTAAGACTTATATGGGAGGTCCAGAAAGAGATAAGTTATATGCCTGGTTATGCACAGCTGAACTCTAAGAGAAGATAAATTATGGAGGGGAAGGTAGAGACCTCTCCAGAAATTGGTGGCCATCTTGCTTTCCTATGTGGCAAAACTGTCCAGATCAACTGTACTTGACTTTGGTGAGAAAGCATCTCTGATGGTGCTAACATTTGGACGTTTCATGGTCTTGAAACTAAGTTTTTAAACCAAATAAATACCCTTTATAAAAGTCATCCCATTTCTGGTAGTTTGCATAGGCAGCCCTTTAGCAAACTAAAGCAAATGGTTTCAAAATATTTTCTCCTTTTGACAAGGTTGCCATTTCACTTTCATGACAAACTCGTTTGAACTGGAGAAGTTTTTAATTTTTAGGTGGTATCATTTATCTATTTTATCTTTCATTACTAGTACTTTAAGAGTAAAGTTTATGAAACCATTTCCTTCCAGAATATCTTGAAGAAGTTTCCCTACATTATCTTCTAGGCACTTTATGATCTTAGCTCTTATATTTAGGTCTTTGATCCATCTTGAGTTAATTTTTGTATAAGGTATGAGATGGTGATCCGATCCTCTTATATTCATTTTTATATGGATATCCAGTTCTCCTAGCACAATTTGTTGAAGAGACTATTCTGTCCCAGTTCACTGGACTTTTTGCACTTGTCAAATATAAATTAGCCATATATACATGGGTGTATATCTGAAATCTCTATTCCATTCCATTGCCCAGTATGCCTCTCCTTGTACCAGCACCATGCTGTTTTGACCACTGTTGCTTTGTAGTATTCTTTAATGTAAGGCAGCATGATTCCTTTCCAAATAAATTTGTTAACTGGCTTTTCTAGATCTATAAAAATACTGTTGGGACTTATAGTGGGATTGTATTGAATCTTAAAATCAATTTTGGTAGGATGTATATCTTAATGGTATTTAGACTTCCAATCCATTAACATTGGATATTCTTCCATTTATTTAGTTCTTCTTTGATTTCCTTTAGCAAAGCCATGTAGTTTTCTGTGTAAAAGTCCTTTACATCCTTAGTTGTTGATTCCTAGATGTTTGATTATTTTAGTTGCATTTTGAAACAGAATTTTTTCTTAATTTCCTCTTCAAAGAGCTCATTTTTACAGTACAAAAACACTACTGATATTTGCATACTGATCTTAAATCCTGTTACTTTTCTGAACATGGTTATCAGCTCTGAAATCTTTGTCATAGATTTTTCAGGAATGTCTACATATAGAATAATGTCATCTCCAAAAAGGGGACATTTTATTATACCTTTCCAATTTGGGTATCTTTTATTTCCTTTTCTTGTCTAATTGCTTGAGCAAGTACTTCTAAAATAGTATTAAATAAGGTGGTGACAATGGGCATGTTTTTCTTGTCCCAGATCTTAAAGGGAAAGCCTTTGGCATTTCACTATTGAGAATGATGTTAGTTGTGGGTTTTTCATATATACCCTTTATCATATTGAAGAAGTTTCTTTCCATTCCTATCTTTTGAAGTGTTTTCATTCAGAAAAGATGTGTTTTGTCAAATGCCTTTTCTGCATTGATAGAGATGATTATGTGATGTGTTTCATCTGATCTGTTAATGAAGTGTATTACATTGATTGATTTTCTTATGTTGAAACATCCTTGCACACCTGGGATAAAACCAATTTGATCATGGTATATAATTTGTTTGATGTATTTTTGTATTTGATTATCAAGCATTTTGTTGAGAATTTTTTCATCTAAGTACATTAAGGAGATTAGTCTGTATTATTTTCTTGTAGCATCTTTATGTGGCTTTGGTATGAGGGTGATATTGGCATGAAAGAATGTTAGATAATGTTCCCCCCTCTTCAAATTTTTGGAAGAGTTTGAGCAGGAAGAGGTATCAGTTCCTTCTGGAATGACAGACTTTATCTGAGAAGCCATCTGGTTCTGGGCTCTTTTTGGTTGGGAAGTTTTTTGTGACTAATTTGATCTCACAACTTATGATTTGTCTGTTAAGATCTTCTAAATCTTCTTTCATCAATGTAGGTTGCTTGTGCTTTCTAGAAAATCATCCACTTCCTCTTCATTGTCCATCTTGTTGGTTTACAGTAGTTTAAAATATCCTCATGTGATAAACTTTATTTCTGTGGTGATATTTCCTGTCTCATTGCTAATTTAATTTCTTTGAATATTTTTCTATTTTATTTTGGTAAACTAGATAAGAGTTTGCCAGTTTTATTATAAAAATGGATTTACAGATTCAATGCAATCCCAATAAAATTTCAAACAGTATTTTTACAGAACTGGAAAAGCCAATTATCAAATTTATTGCAAAATTTAAGTGGCCCTGAATCACCAAAGTCATCTTGAAAATTAAAACAAAATTGGAGGAATCATGCCACACTTTAAAGCATACTACAAAGCTTTAGTGCTAAAACTGTATGGTATTGGCACAAAGATTGATATACTGACAAATGGAAATGAATCCAGAGTTCAGATGTAGATTTTGGATATATGGCTGATGGATATTTGAAAAAGCCAGTAATCCCACTAAACTGGGACAGAATAGTCTCTTCAACAAATGGTGCTGGGAAAATTGGTTATACATATCCAAAAGTAAAAGAGGATCTCAATCTCACACCTTACAAAAAATTAACTAAAGCTTAAGATTCAAGATCATTAAGACTACTAGAAGATAATGTAGGGAAGCATCTACAAGATGTAGTAGTAGGAAATGGTTTCATAAACTTTACATCCAAAGCACTAACAATGAAAGATGAAATAGATAAACAGGACTTCCTCAAAATTAAAATTTCTTGTGTTTCAAAGGAAATTGTCATGAAACTGAAATGTCAACCTATTTAATAGAGAAAATGTTTGGGAACCACTTATCTTATCATGGTCTAATATCCAGCATATAAAAAGAAATCTTACTTTTGAAAATAAAATGACATACAATCCTTTTAAAAATGGTAAGGAGATTTGAACAGACACTTTTCAAAAGAGGAAATACAAATTACTAAAAAACACACGAAAAGATTCTCAGCATCACTAGTGATTAGGGAAATGCAAATCAAAGCTATGATGCCATTTTACACATACTAGACTGGTTGCTATAGAAAAAAAACAACAACAAAGAAAACAATAACAACAAAAACCAAAAATCTACACATGTTTGAGAGGATATGGAGGAATAGGAACACTCATCTGATACTCATGGCAATGTAGAGTCATGCATTCACCAGATCCTCAGGAAGCTAAGTATAGAATTGCCATATGATCTGGCACTCCTACTACTTGTAATATACCCTGAAGGAATGGAAGCAAGGACTGAGACAGAGATATGTACACCAATGTTCATCGTGGCATTGTTAACAATTTTCAAAAGTTAGAAGCAAGCCAAGTTTCCAGCAATAGATGAACCAATAAACAAAATATGGTATATGCATACAGTGGAGTATTACTCAATTGTAAGAAGGAATGAAGTATTGTCACATGCCACAACTTAGATGAACCTTGAAGATTTTATGTTGAGTAAACAAAGCCAGTCAGTAAATGACAAATACTGCATGATTAAACCAACACAACCTAAAGATAATGAGCACACTCACTGATGTATAATGTGGAAGATAGGGTACCATGAGATAGAAACAGAGTAGAGAGTGGTGGGCCTATGCTCAATCTGGGCAGAATCTATGTTAAGGTGGAGGTTGATAATTTGGCAGTGAACAAGAAAGAGGGGTGTGCAGCCAGGTAAGTGTGGTTGATGGTGCTGAGTGTGACTGTGAGCATTATTGAGAGGGTGCTTTTGGCCATCCATGGAGCTGGGGGGAGGGCTGCAGAAAGGAACAGTTGAATTCCTGGGTGGTTGTCGATTGTGGTTGAGAATACAATTGTGGGAGTGTTCTTTTGGTTTCTATATTAGGGGAAACCTATATTAGGGGAGAGTCACCAGTGCAGGGTGTTGGTGATGAGGGGATGTGTGAGGAAGGATAGACCTGTGGCATGACTCTATGGAATATGAATGTGTGCATGTTGTCATAGGGTGTTATCTCAATGGTTGAAGACCCACACAGTAACCAGCAAATATTAAATTCTTATCCTGGGGTGTCCTGCTACATTCTCGCATATGGTAGCAAGAATCTCTAGAGTTCATAGGCAGGGCCTAATAAAAGGAAAACAGACAAATATGTGAAACTTACAATATCAATACTTGTACTTATGAACCTTATTCTCTTAGAATTGAAACTTACTCCAATAATAATGATTGCCTAAGAGTTACCTCCTGATAACCTCTTTTTTACTCATATGTGACTGTTTTCTAAGCCAAACTCAGCAAATATACTCACTACCTTCCTGCTGGCACGGGACATGACTCTCAGGGATGAGCGTCCCTGACACCAATGGGTTAAAACCAAACATCAACCAATGATGCATTGGGAAAAAGAGTTGGATTAAAAGGAGAAAACATTTAATACAAAAGAGTTACTATGGTTAAGAAATTTCAGTGTAATTCAAGAAGACATTTCAGAGGTTATGCTTATGAATATCTCAAGCAGATCTCATTAATTATCACAGAAAACAAAACCAGAGCAAGGGTGTTATGGAGGGCCCTAGAGAATTCCAGACAATTAGGTAATGCACACAACCTCATGAAATCAGCACTCCTTCAGTCAGCCTTACCTTGCAGTATATGATAATCTATTTCCCCAAATGTAACAGAGTTAGACACATTTATAATTTCCCAACACATGATTCTTCTACCCCTTGTATTTGGTCATATAATTAGCACAATGCCCAATAAATATATGCCCCAGAAACTTAAATCTTTGTTTTGTTTATATGCTGGTTGAACCCTGAATCTCAGTAGAGTTGTGGCCAACACCATGTTCATCAGAATCACTCAGTAGAAGCAACAAATTAATGATGATCATTTACCCCCATCCCCCAAAACAAAGATATCTACAACTACAAGAAAAACAGTTCCTTCCATTTGCCCCATGAGATCTAAGCTCCCTCTTAATCTGAAGCAGAGACGCCATCACCATCTCAAAATCCTCAATGTTGTGGAATGAACAAACATAAGGGAGAATACAGCCATGGACCAAATTAGAATTATTATTGTAGTAACAGAAGAACTTGTAATATTGATATGAGGATAGTGGTTTCCCAAGGTTCTCTTGGGAGGAGAGAAAATAAATACTTAGAACACAGTGCATTTTTAGGGCATTGAAATTGTTCTGCATGATATTGCAATGATTGATACAGACCATTATACATTTTGCCAAATTCTGTAAAACAGTACAGTCAAAAGTGTAAATCATAATGTAAATTATTGATCTTGGTTAGTAATGTTCTACAATGATGTAAGATATTATTAATAGGGGAAATTTTTGGAAGGGGAGAGGATGGCATATATGGTAATCACCTATTCCTTTGGGGGGGGGAGGGAAGGGATGCAATAAGCTGAGCTGCATTGCAGAGGTAGGCGGCTTCAGCCGAAGACCAGGAGGGGAGATAGCCAAGCTCCTCTAGCTCAGCCTGCTGCACCAAGAAAATGATGTCCCCTCCACCTTTGCACCCTTGTCCACTACACGGTACCCGCCCACCCGCCTGCCCGGCGGCTAGCAGCTACAAACTTAACGCCTCCAGCTGCCTTCTGCGATCCGGCCCTTTGCCGGCTGCGGTGGCACAGCAAAGACATCGGCCAGATAAGATTCTGATCCTACCCCTCCGGGTGTTCCCCTTCACCTAGAATAACGTACCTGCGTCCCTGGCCCCGGCCAAAAGCTGAGGTGGTAGCAGGCTGGCCAGGCCTGGGACTCGACCCTCCGGGCAGTCACCTCCTCCCCTGCCATTCTGCCCACCTGCTTCCCTCAGCCACCAATCAGCCACCTTCTCTTCAACTGCCCCGAAATCTAAAGGGCACCGTTTTGGGCACCACAACCAAAATCTCACCTGTAGTTTTGATGTAACTTTTATGCAAATTAAAAGTTCCCTATAAAGTTTATCATATGAAGAAAAAACTGAAAATATGAATAAAACATTAATGGACTAACTGAGAAACATAAATAATTGCATTAATGAAACAGTCAAACCAGTAAATGCAGAGTCCACTTTCTTATCCAAAATTCTAAGCTCATAGAATTCTTGCTAATTGTTTTTATTTTTATTGTATTTTAAATGCTGCAATTGTAATATCAAGTAGTGATATAAACTTTGAGTTCAATGTATAAAAATAACATTATGTGGTCTCTTTTGTTTCAAAATTCCTATTTTCCAAAAATTGTTTGCCATATGCTTAGAAAATGCACAGAAGTGTTTGTAAGAAAGTTACAGAAGAAACTAAGAAGGACATTACTATTAAAACAAAAACAACATGTAGCACAGTTGGAATGTATAGAACAACTAATTTTAAAAATCCATTTTAATATTGTACAAATTTTCTTAAGAAATACTTCAGGAACAATTCTACAATCTTGACTTTCCATTTTACCAAATATAACTTAAGTACTTAGGGACTTTTTCAGTAGCTGAATCTTCAGAACTTTGCTTTTTTCCTGCCTTTTGAAGGAATTTCTGTTAGTGTTGAAATATTTATATATATTTTGAGTGAGTCAGATGACAGTTTACTTTGTGAATGAAACTCAGATTTTCATACATAATAAATCAAGCCAGTTTTCTGATTCATAATTTTAGTATATTATGTATAGAAGACAGATATCCTGATGAATTTTGGCAAACTCATTGGATTGATGTGGTCAAATATGCAAAATTCCTATATGAAGGTGTTTGTGAAACACTGGATGAAAAATATATTTTTAATTATTAAAAACTATAGTACTGATTACAGCAAGAGATTAGTAATGCTCAATGTATACCAAATGGATTGAATGAGCCTAAAATTTATCTAACAAATATAATACAAATTTCATATATTCCTTAAACTGGATTATTTAATTAGGTCTCAACTATATTTGTCAACTACCAGAAATTCAACTTAAAATCTTTAACTTGTCTTTTGATTATGGAGTAAAAATTTAGGAATACATAGTGCTGGTATTACTTAATTCAGTTCAAGATTTCCTGATACAGTCCTCTTTTATAGTACATTAATGAAGTGTTGGCATGTACTCTAGTTTGTAAATTTCAACTGCTTATGCTCAAGAACCCAAATAAGACATTGTATGATGACTATTCTTAAACCTAGTTGCTTGTCCAGTTTGTCCAGTTTGGACATAAAGTGGTATTAGTTACATTCTAAGGAAATAAATTGGTGCCCATTGAATTTTTCTATAGTGAACAATTAGTTGGAGCTAATAAAGGTACAATCAACAACAGAAAAATCTAAGACCATTAAATATTACAACTTCTCCCAAATATTAAGTTGTCACCTATAATAAATAACTGCCTATAAGGTATTAATCATTTATTCACACATTTAACAATATTTACATTGATATATTTATATCTGTGTTAATTTATAATTTATAGGCTGTATATTTATATTATTCTCATAATAGAAGACTCTGTTCCCCAGCTCAATTTAACAAGTGATGTGACATATGAATTGAATCCCTCTTAGTGCCAATGGTGTTTCTGGATCTTGAGGTTGGAGTGCATGTGAATTGGAACTGAGGATATTCATTTAAATATAATGTCAAATAATCTCACCCTTTTCCCTGACTACTATTCTTGGGTATTTTAAGCTTATTTTAACATTTTTGTACTAAAATAATGTGTCTGTGAGTGAATGTGTGCTTGTGTGCAGTTTGTAAATATGTGAAAATATCAACATGCTACTTAAGGAAGCAGAGTTGAAATTTCAGGACATAATATATTTACTTTAATATCTCTAATAGTTTTTATAAATAACTCTAATTAGTTAATATTTTTAACAAAGAAAAATATAATTTAGAAAATAGTTATAATCTTTAGTCAACTCATAATTCTTGTTGCTCTTTGAAAGGAAATATGGCATACATTCTTATTTTTAAAAAATAAGCATCACAATATGAAAAGAGTAATCCCAATACACTCACAAGTTACTCATATAAAAAGGAAAGTGCTTTAGAAAATGACATCAGAATAACTCAAGCAGGACACAACACTTTTGCAGAATAGGGGAGAAGGTATAGAATTCATCTGAGGGAGCTGCTTTGGGGAACTGCACACCAAGAAAGGACTTCATGCATCATCTCAGAGGTACTGGGGACAGCGAGATGGAAAGGCCAAAGAGAAAAAAACATGAGTTGATACCCCTGGCTGGGAATGCTGCCCTTGCCCCACCACTGAGGTGAACACCCTTGGAAAACCTGTGCTAGAGTGGACAATGGAGAGAGGAAAGGACAGATTTTCCCTGAGAAAAGTGAGGGTACAGCAGAGGGCTAGTGTGGCTTCTCTTTGGTGTATGTAGCTACCATAGTTCACTGGTTCAGAAGAACTAGTGGAAATTATGATTTCATTTCTGTGGTAGGGCTGGCCTAGGAGTTTCATTTGCTGGCCAGCTGTGAAAGTGAAAGAAGACAGGCTGGTCTTTCCTGATTCTTTTCCAAGCATTGTAGATTGTGCCAGGCTCCATTAGCAGCTCCCTGCCCTGTTTTGACTACTTGACCAGCGCAATTTTAAAGTTTTAGAAAAATTTTAAACTAAATATCAATGAAGAGCTGAGGAATAAAACCAGTAGGCAAGAGAGAGAAATTGATAAACAGAGCAAAATTGAAAACAAATCAGATCCTAGGTATCAATAAAGATAACAACTCATACTAAGAAACAAAAACATAAGGCCCAGCCAAAGGAACAAACCAAGATTCAAGATAAGACAGAACAGTTAAGACAACTAGTAAAGATGTTCATAAAATCTTCCTTAATAAATTTAAGGTAATCAAGGAAAATATGATTAAATAGAAAGAGGTTATTAAACTGACACTGTGTGAGAATAAAGAAAAATTTGAAAGCCTGCAAAAAATGTAACATAGCTTATGGGAATGAAAGACACAATGGATGAGATTAAAATATTTTAGAGTCATGGAACATCAGATTTGAAATGTTAGAAGAATGAATAGATGAATTAGAAGATAGAACATTTGACCTTAAAAAAGATAGAACAGACAGAAAAAAACAATCTAAAAAATTGATCCGGGTCTCAGGGAATTGAGTGGCAATGCAAAATGCTAAAGCATATGCATTAAGGTGTCCCAGAAGAAGAGAATGGAATAGGGGTAGAAAGAATATTTGATGGAATACTGATTTAAATTTTCCAACCTTTATGAAAGATGTGAATAGCACTATTCAAGATGGGCAACATACCACAAATGGAAAAAATCTGAATAGACCAATTCAAAATCATTTATTATTCAGAATATTGAAAGTGAAAGATAAAGAGAAGATTTTGAGAGCAGCAAGAGAGAATAAATATGTTACTTAAGAGGGACTCTTAGTAAGGCTAAGTTACAATCTCACATCAGAAACCATGAAGGTAAGAGCTCAGAGATGCAATATATTTAAGATACAGAATGAGAAAAAATGCCAGCTCAGACATTATTTTCTGGCAAAACTGTCCTTCAGAAATGAAGATGAGTTTAAAGTCTTTATAGACAAACAAAAACTGAGAGAGTATGTTACCAAGAGACAGAATCTACAAGAGATAGCAAAAGGTGTTTTACAGCCAGAAAGGAAAAGACAAGAATGAGAGCCCTGGAGAAGAGTGTAGAAATGAAACACATAAAGAAAGAGACACTTAAAGGGTTAAAAGAAAGATAATAGAAAGCTGCAGCAGGTTGATATTTTTTATGAATTCCAAAATAAGATATTTGATTATGTTTTTAAACTGCTCTGTTCCTCTGAGCTTTATAACCTTTAATTGTAATAGATTCATCTGAGATGCCTTTGATTAACTAAGGTTAAGATTAGGGTTTTGATTCGACCATGTCATTAGGGTGACTCAAATTCAGGGCCTTATCCCTTTGTGGGCTATCTAAACAGACACTCAATCAAGGAGACACACAGAAGACACAGAGGAATAGGAGAGATCCCTAGACAGCTTTGATCCTGCAGCCCCAGGAAGAGTGAAGCTCCACTTATCTGACAGTTTACAGCTGACCTTGTGAAGAGAACAGAGGAGCTGAGCCCAGAAAGTAATGAGCCCTCCAGCCTACAACTTAGATTAGAAGGAACTGGGCCCATGGAGACTTAAGAGAAAAGAGGAAGGCAAAACCCTCACATATATTGGCAGCCATCTTGCTTCAACATGTAGCAACAGACATTTGGTGAGAAAGTACCTTTTATGGTCCCTTAAATTGGACTCTTTAGAGCCCTGTAACTGTAAGTTTCTACCCCAAATAAATACTCAT
>JAQZBX010073279.1:0-14939 GCA_029593785.1 Cabassous unicinctus | reverse complement strand
AATGATAAAACAACTCATGGAAACCTTTGTGGCTCAGTGGTTGAATGACAGCTTCCCCTTCACAATGTACCTTCATGTGTTTATTAGCCATTTATATATCTTCTTCAGAAAAATATTTATCTTATCCTACCAATTTTGTAATAAGTTTCTTTTCTAACCAAAAGCAATCTATTTCCTTTAATTAATTGCCATTTTTCTTTGAATCCAATAAGAAAATGCACACTATTAGAAAGAAATAATGCTATGACCTTAACCCTTAATACCCAGGCAAAGTTTGGAATGTCCATCTCATATCTCTGTATAATAGCACATATTATCTCAAAAGACTCATTTGTGATTATGAGATTGCCAAAGACACAAAGACAGCGATCACACCTGAAATTTAAGCATTTATTTATTTGTTGATTTATACAAATGATATTGTTACATAGGATAAACATTCCCATTCCCATAGGGAGAAATTATAATGAAAACCAGGGTCACCTGTTAAAAGAATTTTGAAACACTGAAGGTCATACTCCATTAGCTTTCAAGATCTAAGAAGTCTCCTGGCTTGTTGAAGTATTGCCCCACCCCTTTACATGCTGTCTTAACAGCCATGTTCTCCTAGAATGTTGGGGTGAAGTCTCCATGTTCTACAAGCATCAGTATGTCAGCCAGGCTCTCTTTGAAGACTGGGCCACAGGTTTCTGCTTCTCAGGGAATTAGGATGGTGGTTAGACTCTCTGTGATCAACGGGACTCAGGCTCTATTCTGACAGAACTATGGGATGGTGACCAGAACCTCCACAAAATCTAGTGCATAGTTTCTAACCTCTCAGAACAATGAGGAGTCAGCACTCTTCCTGAACAATGGAGCAGAAGGCCCATCCTCTTCAAGTTCTGGTGCAGACTCATCCTTTTTGCAAACATGGGTGAGTCTGTTTTCTTGGCCCAAGAAGAAGTTTCCTGTTCATATCTTAGCTTCCATGGTTCTGCCCCTGAAATGATTTTTCTTCAATATGTCCCTTTTCTGTCCCATTTAGTCCAGGCTGGCAGTGGTTTTGTTCATACAGATCTCATAAAAAATCTTGTTGGCTTTGCATGTGGTTCGCAGGGGTACAAATCATCAGACAAAATAACTTTCCAAAAATCTTTCCTGGATAACTGCATTTTCAATCCTGTCTCCCTTGGAAATTGTTGTTTCCATATTCAGTTAAACCCTCACATGGAGCACTATTTTCTGGGGACTAATTTTCCAGAAACTCAAAAATTTTTAAATCAGTAATTTTTGATTTCTGTGTATCCAGGTGTTAAGTTCTCAGTGTATCTCTTTGCTCTAGAATTTGACTATAAATTCCAAGGAGAAACCAGACTGCACCTTCAACATTTAGCTTATAAATCTTCTCCTTAACTAAATATCCAAGTTCATCACTTTCAAATCCTGCTTTCCATCAGAATTCAAATTTATCAAGATCTCTGCCACTTGAAAACAGGATTGCCTTTCCTCCAGTTTTCAATAGCATATTCATCATTTCCATGTAAGGCCTTATGGGAAGTATTATTAGCAGCTATATTCCTTCCAACCGTCTCCACAGTGATCTAAGCATTTTCCATCATGGACATCACATTTCTTCCAGCCTCTATGAATTACCCAATTCAAAGCCTTTTCCACCTATTTTGATATATGCAATAACAGCACCCCACTCATGCAGTATCAAAACCTGTTTAAGTTTCAAGACTGCTGAAGCAAATACCATGAAATTGTTTAGCTAAACAATGAGAATTGACTAGCATACAGTTTTGAGGTCAAAAGAAAGTCCAAATAAAATCATCATCAAGGTAATGTTTTCTCCCCAAACACTGTGGCTACTGGAGCTGGATGCCAATGATCCTTGGTCCATAGCTTGTCACATGGCAAGACACATGGAAGTGTCTCTGAATTCCACTAATGTTCTTCATTTAGCTGCTCCATCTGTGGCTTTCTCTTTCTGTCTAAAATTCATTTTCTTATAAAGACTCTACTAATAGAATTAAGTCCCTTCTTGATTGATGTTGGTCACATTTTAGCTGAAGTACCATCATCTAATGGTCCTAATTGCAATGGGTTCACACACAGAGTAATGGATTAAATTTAAGTACATGTTCTTCTGGGGTAAATGCAGCTTCCCAACATCACAGGATCCAAGAATGAGTGGATTGCCAATGCTCTCCACTAGTCATCAGTATTTTCATGAATTTTTAGGCTAGATAAATGTTATGAGTGTTTTTGAATGTTACATAAATCAAACCATATTCTTTTATGCTTTTTTGTTTGGATTGTTTTCATTCTTTAGTATATAAGTGACCTATCTATATGACGGCAAATAAACATAATTTTTTCATTCTCTTTGCTCTGTGTATTTTGTGAATATACCATAATTTATTTTGATTGAAATTTCCATTATTACTTCTTACATATCTATTATGCATAATGCTGCCATAAGATTCCTATATATTGATATGATAATATGGATTTCAGTTTGTGTTTCCTTGATGACTAGTGATGTTTAACTTTACTTTTAAGATAATAGGAGGAGAAAAGATTCACTAGAATCCATTATCTCAATCTAATGAAGGATCATACAGTATCAAGCAACATCATATTGGGAAGGTCAGATCCTCCTTGGGTTTCCCATTTAAAATATATAATATTATTTTGCTAACTTCACTTGTGAGGCAAACACTACCATTGTTTTCATAGATGTAGTGTTCCTAACTTAATACAGCCATTTCTCTGGCATTACTTTATACCAATATGATTTTTATTGCTTCCTCTTTAATATTGGAGATATGGTCCATAATTAGGATAGAATTTGATGTCATTGACAGTCCTTATTTTCATGATGTTCTTTCACAGGCTTTATTTATACTCCTTTTTTGACAAAAGAGATTGTGAAGCAGTAATAGAAGTACTGTCAAAATTATTTGCCAGTAAAAAAATGAAAAACATCAGCAATTAATAGAGAGCCATTTTTACAAAGTTGAAAGCTATTCCTTGCAAAGTCCATTAAACACATAATTCCACAAAATATTTGCAAGTGATGAGTGCATGACAATTCTTCAAATTCACTAAAGATGAAAAATTACAAGCTTAAAACAGCAAACACTGAGTTTTAGCATCAGATATTTTCAAATTTGAACATTGTTGCTCTCTATTCAGCTGTAGAGGTGATAAAGGCTTACTTTCCCAGAGTGAGTGCATTTTAAAGTATTGGGATGTCACAGGAGGTGAATTTGCACTTATCAATGGATCAGTAATGTTTATATGCATTAAATAAGAAATGTTCATGAATTAAATATCTTAAAATATTAGGAAATAGATAATTAAGAAGAATATATCACTTAATATTTACAGTTACTAAAATAGTAATTTATTTAAAAACAATAGGGAATATATATATTTATTATGCATTGTCAAAATAGCATTGCAATGTGAAAAATTGTATTTTCTAAGAAATTTTACTTGTTTAATGTCTTAGTTTGTCTTTCTCTAATGTGCAACCAATGGAAGAACCTTTACACAGTCAATTTACTTGAGGAAGTTATTCTTCAGAATATGAGTGAGAACAGAGAGAAGTGAAACAGTGCAATAATACAAGAGGGAATATCAATCCAAGGATGAGTAATTGATCTGATTATTTCTGTGGGGAGCAGAAGCAAACCAAAAAACCAAAATAAATAAAGGAATTGTTTTCTATGAAAATGCATAAAAATTTAGAAGGAAATTAGAAGTAAATTTAGATTAAGAATAAATATAATCAAAGTTAGAAGAATAAATTGAAAACAGAAAGTTAAATTTGAAAGAATCACATTTAAATTTATAACAATTTGGAAATGGATTTGGTTTATTAATTGATTTCTTTAAATTTAGAAATAAATTTATTAAAGCTTAAAATATGAAACAAAAAAATGTTAGGATGAAAGGAAAGCTAGATTTTCACAATGTTGCTATTTCTGGAAATGTGACCATAATACAGTATTTTTTTTATTATTATCAACTTGTACTCTATAAGAACTGTTGTGCTATTTACCATCTGTAACCGTTGGGGAATTTGATGTAATTATGAATTCCAAAAATATAATTGGATCATGCCTGTAATCTAATCTGTTAATCTGGGCATGATTGAATTATGATTAGGGCGTTGACTGGGCCATGTCAGTCATAGGGCATTGAGCCCCACCCCCTGGTGGGTGGGGAATTGAATATAAAAGGCAAGGCAAAGAACAGAGGAGAAGCAGTCTTTTGAGAAGCAGTCTTTTGAGAAGCAGTTTTGATGTTGGAAAGAAAGCCCCAGGAGAAGAGAAGAAAGCTGTTCGCCTGATCCTCTACAGCTGACCTTGTGGAGGAAACAGGAGCTAAGCCTAGAGAGAAATGCAGCCCCGGGAAGAGAGGAACCCCAGAAGCCTGAACCCTGGCAAACGCCGGCAGCTGTCTTGCTCTAACATGTGGCAATGGACTGTGGTGAGAGAAGAAACGTAACGCTTTATGGCCTAGTATCTGTGGACTTCTACCCCAAATAAATACCCTTTGTAAAAACCAACCCATTTTTGGTATTTCACATTAGCACCTCTTTGGCTAACTAATACACCATCCAATATCACTACTCTTAAATTTGTCATTATGTAATATGTGATTGTTAAAATCTGCTAAAAGTATATTATACTCATAAATTATCCCAAAAACTGTTCTGAGTGTAATATTTCATAGACCACAGTAATGGAACTGACCATATTATAAAACTTTAATCTCCCTGAAAATACTCTTAACAATATAAACAAATGAAGGATACAAATCTTAAATTTAGAATATTAATTTTCTTTTTAACTGCTGCAAGAATAAAATCATTTAAAAAAAACTCAGGAATTGAAATAAAATATGTCAATTTTGAAACTATCATAAATTTTTCCCAATAAGGGGGATCTGGGTGTTGGTGAAGATAAATTGGAATCGAACCATATTGCCTGAACTTGGGTCCTGTAGATATGAACTAAATCTTTGAAGATTACCACTGGATTGGAAATGACAAGAAATTGTAAAACTTCAGATGCATTTACTATTGTAAAATGTGGGATCCTATGTAGCAGTAACAATGGAATCAGAGTTACATAATTTTGAAATAGATGAGTATATACAAATAACTTGATATGTTATAACAGATAACAGAGCCATCAACATTTTAGACATTTACATTTTTGAGGTCGTTATTCTAACAAACATCTTGACAAGAGCCACTTTCATGTCCTTATTTCTCAGGCTATAAATGGCAGGATTCAGTATGGGAGAAAAAAGAGAGTATAACACAGACATAAAGAAAGTCAGTAATGATGGGGATTTTGAAGTGGAACCTAAGAGTGCAATGAATCCAGAGAAGAGGAAAAAGGTCACGACAGTGAGGTGGGGCATGGAGATGGAGAAACTTTTAAACCTGCCTTGAGTAGATGGAATCCTAAGAATAGTGGAGACTCCACTCTAGATACCAAGCTGTATTAGTCAGGGTTCTCTCAGGAAACAGAATCAACAGGAGATATCTGTCAATAATATGAGATTTTAAAAGAGTCTCTCACACAACCGTGAGGATGCACAAGTCCAGGCTCCACAGGCAGGCTGCAAACCAGTGGCTCCGATGAAAGTCCGACGAAGGGTCGTGGATGAGTTTCTGGGAGAAGTTGCCTGTCCAACGACGAGCTGGGAAATTCTCTCTGAATGTTGAAATCATTTCCCCTTTTAAGTCATTCAACTGATTAGATAAAAGTGCCACCCATTGATGATGTAATCTCCCTGATTCATGCAGATGTAATCAGCCATCCAGGCAGTAAACTCACTGGTGATTGAAGTCCATAAATGCTCTTGTATTACAATTAGCTCAGTGCTTGCTAAAACAAACACCTGGACACAATTATCTGGCCAAGTTGACACATTAGCCTAACCATTACAGGTAGTGAGAGTGATAACTAGCAGGTTCCCTATCACTGCTGCCATGTAAATGATGAAGAAGAGTGTGGCATAGAATCTTTGTAGCAACCAGTCATCAGGATATCCCATGAGCAAGAATTCTGTTATGAGGGTCATGTTGGGAAATTTCTCAGGCATCCTGATTCTTCCCTGTGGAAAAAAAGAAAAGTGATAATTTCTTCATTCAATTACATCCTCATTCATCTTTTTATTGGTTCTACCAAGGGTTCTTTGCTACTGTGAGGAACATATTCAAAGACATCACTGTAGCCCCCGGTCAAATCATACATTGCTTACTATAAATTATTTATACCTGCCAAGTAAAAAAATTTAAGATAGTCATTAAGAATAGATTAGAATAATTTACCATATAGTTGTCTGCAATTTATGCATGATATAAAAAGAGATTACTTCACCAATATGTAAATGAGGGTTTCCTCTCTCTTTGATGGAATGGAGAGATTTGGTGGAAATATTTATTAGAATAAGAGGAATTATTGTTCATGATATTCTGAATTGGTTATAGCTTCCTGTGAACTGTTTTATGGATGCATTTGTGGAAGCAATATTAAGACTTCCAGCAATCATTTATTTTTCTTTTTTTCTCTGTTACATGATAGGAAATTGGAGTTGGCTGGAGAGGGGAGATGACTTAAGATTTGTTTTACAAACCATTTTTGAGAGAATAATATTGCCTATGACAATTAAATACATGTTCTACATATTTAAGCTCATAACTTATTCACTGACATTTTAAAAGAGACTTCAAGTTAATCAGATCATTTGTTACCTGACTTTGAAGACTCAGTAGAGTGGTAGTTACATCACAAATTCTACTTGCTTTGATTTGATTGTTCATAAACAAATTGACTTGAAAATAATTTTCTTCATTAAGTGCACATTGATGCCATGGATCTAAAAAACACACACAGTAAAATAAGCAGTCTCTTTTTTTCTGGGAAAAAATGAGGAATTAAGTAGGTGAAATTAGTTTACTTAGCCATATCAAGAGAACTCATTTGAACAGGTTAATAGGAAAGCTTATAGTGGATGCCTATAGGTTTCAGGAAATTTGCTTACCTAAGAAAAACACAATCTCTCTAATTTCAGAGGTGCTTTCATAAAATTGCTGTGGAACATAAAGCCAGCAATGAGGCAGATAAAGATCACGTTCCCAAACTGTAAAAAAACCTTGCAGAGATGGGTCATTTGTCCAACTTGATGAATAATTCTGCTCTTTTTCTGGCTGTCTTTTACAACTTTGCCAAGTTATGGTCTTCAATTCACTGGCCAGCAGAGGTTGACAGGATATTTATGGGTCTTGAAATTTGTGTCAGGTTACAATTTGTATAATTAAATGAGAGTTAATTAAGTGTACAGGCCAATGGTGTTGAAGGGGAATTCATTTCATTAAAAGTTATTTCATCACAGACACTGAAGTTTTGAAGTTTGAATGATTAGGTCTATGTATAGATAATTTGTCTACCCAATCAGTTTGCTGCGATAATACATATCTCAGCAACAGCAGAAAAGCATGTTTATTGAGTATCTTCTTGCAACAGATTATTGTGAAATTTTACAATTATCAGTAAATAGTACAAATTAAATACATGAATTTATATCTGGGTAAAACTGGCAAGTTATGTGATATTTTTAGTGCTACTTTTAATTTTTAATCAAAAGAATTATAGAATTATTTCCATCAAAAAAAATTAAACCTACCAAAAATGTAGAAACTTAAATTTCTTCTTTTGGTCCCCAAGCCAATTTTTCTTCCCACGGGTAAATTATTAAATGTATTGACTTTATATAATTTTCCTATGAATTTGTGACTTAAAGGTGCAGAAAACATATTTCAATATAATTATGTTCTTGTCATTCTATATTATACCTGATTATTTTTTACTTAACATATTTCTTGAAAAGTTTCTAAAATAGTTACAATATGCTTAATCAATATGTTTTAATCATTGCATAAATTTAAGAATATACACTTACAAAATTTTAAAATCTCTTCTTTTAGATTTAATATTATTATCAAATTGTGAATAAAATTATTAGACATTTATTATTCTCATATGTGCAAAGAATTTCTTTTAAAACTTCTCTCATGGTAATTAATTAATAAAATAAATTTTAAATTTTTGTAAATGCCAAAAATTAGTCATCCAAAAGCACATGACAAATTTGTATTCCAGCCAAAAACATTCCATTTACATACATTCATGCTTGTAGAGATTTTTTTATTTATAATTTTTTTTATTAAACCTTATGGGAATAACAATCTCATTGTGGTTGCAATTTGAAGCCACATTATTCCTTGTGATGCAGAGGATTGCCTTACAACATATAGAAATGAAACATATTTGACAATATTAAGACATGGAAATAAAGCTGTATTGGAGTGAAATATGACATGAAATGTGACATGAATCCATAGAAAGAAATGAAGATAATCAGAAAAGATAAATGAGAAGGTTTATATGAGAAATTTTATTAGTGTATACATGCTCTCCTTTCTTCTCACAGATTTTCTAAAATACATATGCTTACATAAACTAATAATTGTAACAATATATTTTGGAATGAGTAACATAGTTTTATATAATCTGTAAAACAATAGTGCAATGAGAAAGGGAACATGGATCTATATGGGAATGAATTTTTCAAATCTCATTGAAAATGATTGAGTATAATTTTAAGTAATTCTTATAATTTTAAACATATATTGTCAATCCATTCATATTAAATAGTTTCAGAAAACTAAGAATAGAGGAAAACTTCAACTTGATAAAGAATATCTACAAAAACCAACAGCTAACATCATACTTAAGGGTGAGTGTTTTAGTTTCCTAGGCTGCTCAGGCAAATACCATGAAATGGGTAGGATTAAACAAAGGAAAACATACCCTTACAAATTGAGGCTGGGCAAAAGTCCAGCTCAAGTCTCCATCAAGGTGATGCAGTCTTCCTGGAAGTATGTGTTCTTTGGCTGGCTGCTGGTGATGTGGTACTTAGCTTGTCACAAGTCAAGATGCATGTCTCCTGGTTTCTCCTTTCTCTTATGGGTTCTGCTGATATTCAGCTTCTTGTTTCTTGAAGCTTTCTCTCTTTGTCTGAATTTCATTCTAATTATAAAGTACTACAGTAATATGATTATGACCCATACCGATTGAGATGGGCTACACCTTAACTAAATAACTTCATCAAAAAAGCCCTAAATACAAAGGGTTCACACCCACAGGAATAAATTAAATTTAAGAACATATTTTTCTGGGATACATAAAGCTTCAAACTGCCACAGTAAGATTATATATGCGTTCACCTTAAGACTAGGAACAAGACAAGAATAATCTGCTCTTAGCATCCCTGTTATTTAGCATGGTGGAAGTCTAAGCTAATGGTATAAGTAAAGATCAGGAAATAATAAATATGCAGAACAGGAAGAAAGGGATAAAAGTAAATTATTTGCAGATGATATAATTATCTGTGTAAAAAATTTCCAAATAAATTAAAAAACAGCTCATAGAACTACTATTATAGAAAAGTTGTAAGATACACAGTTAATGTAAAACATTCAATTGTGTCCCTGTTTTCCAAAAATGTAAAATTAGAATTTAAAATGAAGAAAATATAATTAACAATAGCATCAAATAAACAAATACTTAGGTATAAAGTTAACCAGATACTTACAAGTTCTATATGAATAAATTACAAAACACTGATATAAAGAAATCATGAACAACCTAAATAAATGTAGATATCACACATACTCAAGGATAAGAAGACTCACTATAGTTAATATGTCAGTTTTTCTAAACCAGGTCTACAAATTTAGTACAATTTCCACAAAAAATGCCCACATTTTATTTTGACAGAAGTTCCCTTTCATTTCATTATCTTAAAAATCAACAAACAAGCAATAGAATTTACTTCCTCAGTCTGATAATGGTCATATACAAGAGCACACATAATCAAAATTTGTGGTGAAAGACAATGTCTTTCTTTTAAAGTCAGCAACATAAGGATTTCCATTCTAGTCACTTCTATTAAAAATTTTACAGAAGGCTCTATCAAACAAAATTAGGAAAATAAAAGAAATGAAAAATCTCTACACAGAAGAGAAAGAATTTCAACAATCTCTATTCACAGACCATGCAAATTTATGTACAGAAAATTCTAAAGATCCATAAAAAAATGTTAAATCTAATAAATATGTTTAGTGAAGCTACAGAATACATGGATACACAAAATTAATTATATTTACATGCTGCATCAAGATCAAACAAAAATGAAATAGATTTTCTTGATAATGGACTTTGATGAAAGAAAGGTTTTTATTTATTTATTTATTTTAAAGAAGCTTTAGATTACATAAAAGTTACATAAAAAATATAAGGGATTCCCATATGCCCAATTCTCTCCCCTTCCCATACTTTCCTACATTAACAACATCCTTCATAAATGTGGTACATTTGTTAAAATTGATGAATACATATTGAAGCACTGACACTAACTTTTGATTATATTTGCAATATAGTTTATATGCTGTCCCACACAATTTTGTAACTTATGAGTTACAATTTCGTAACTTATAACTATATAATTATTTAATTATATAAATTATATAATTTTATTATAATTAATAAAAGTTATAAATTATAATTTTGTAACTTATAACTATATAATGGCCTGTATCATTCATTACAATGTCATACAGAACATTTCCAATGTTCTGAAAATGCCCCTATATTACACCTATTTTTCCCTCTCCATCCCCTCAGAACTTCTGGTGGACCCTGCCTCCACATCAATGATAAAAGTTCTTCCATTGCTAAAATAACAATAAGTCCACAGTAGAATAATAGTAAGTTTACTTTAGTCCATTGATCATTCCCAAATATTGGGGATTTTGGGATAGTAATGCCCATTTTGCCTCTAATAGAGAGGGGGCTTAGTTCACATGGGGAAGATGGATGAAACTATCTTGCTTGCAGTTGCAAACTCTCTGTTCCTTGTGATGGAAATTATCCATCATCATCAACTTGTTAGATGTCTTGGGTGAGTCCAATTATATGGAGAGTAGATCTTGGAAGTTTGCTGAGACTCAGTACCTAAATGTCACATGGATAGACCAAAGATTTAAGTCTCTTGGACATACACTTATCAAGTATAGTACTAACTATAGGATCAAACAGAAGGGGCAGAAGAGTCATGTGTAGGGAAACCACAAATGAGTCCAACACTGTCACACTGGTGAGCATAAATATGAAGGTGAGGCCCATAGGAAGGGCACCATACTCCTGAACAGTCCACCCTGCTTATAGTGTCAAGATATCTCTAGAATCCTCAAGTGCCTGGCTATTTGTGGCAATATTTACTATGGCAGTCAATGAGATTCTGCTGAGTTGTACATAAGCATAAGAATAACTTCTGGAATGACCTCCCAACTCAATTTGAAATTTCTTAGGCATAAGAAAACTCATTTGTATTTACCATTTTCACCTTTTGGTCAAGGTCTTTTTCCAGGTGCATTGCTAGATGACACTTGGTTATAATCCCTCAGTGCCAGGGAGGCTTATCCCTGGGAGTCATGTCCCATGCTGAGGGGAAGATAGTGCATTTGTATGCTGAATTTGGCTTATAGAGAAGTCACATTTGAGCAACAAGGAAGCCATCAAGAGGTAACTCTTAGGCAACATATAATACTAGGCTAAGTTTCAATTTCAAAAGAAATGGGTCATAAGTACAATCATCAATATGAAAGCCCTGGCACAATGATCCATCCTCCTTTGCTAGGTACCACCCTTGCACTCCAAGAATTCTTGCTGTCCCATTAAAGAATTCAGCAGAACTCCGCAGGATGGGAATCAAATATTCCTTTGGATATTGTGGCTCTCTACCCATGGTGACAATACCTCATGAATATTTGAACACATTCGTATGCCTTAGAGGCATGCTTCAGATTAACCCCATCATATGCATCTCACACCACCTACACCCTGCACCAATGATTCTCTCCCCTGCCACTATTGTGAGTCTTCAGTGATCCAAAACCTGTCCAAAGATGAAGCCAAGAAAATAACCAAATAATAATAATAAAATGAAATACTAATGATAACTTTAAAAATAACATATAAAACACTAAAAAAATTTTTAAATAAAAAATGTAAAAAATTAATTTAAAAAACCTTTTTTAGACAATGTGTTTTTCATTGCTATAAAATCTGTTGTCTTGTATGTAGAGTGAGATTTTCTTCCATATATTTCCCCAGTGTCTTTTTTTTTTTTCATTTTATCTTCAAAGAAGCTTTAAGTTACAGAAAAGTCACATACAGCATATAGGGGATTCCCATATACTCAATGCCCTACACTTTTCCTTTCTTCCCTATAAATAACATTTAAATATGGGTGGTACATTTGTTACAATTGATGTACATATATTGAAGCATTGCTACTGACCTAACACATTTATAAATTTTGACAACATTTAAATGGACTGTATACAGTACTGTGAGATCATGCAGAACAATTTTAATGCCCTAAAAATATGCCCTATGTTCTATTGTAATCTTCCTTACCTCTCCTTTCATGACCTATGGTAATGATTAAGTTTCACTTTTTGAAGAATAAGATTGATAGTTATTTGCAATAACATTGAGTGCTCGATATATTGGTCTGTTTTCTTTCATTGGGCGCTGACTCTGTTCTCAGGATACTCTTGCTCCTGTACTTGAGAACATAGAAGGACACCCAGGATGGGAGTTTAATATATTCTTGTTTATTTTGTGGGGCTCCACCCATTGATATAACACACTATGAAAAGATGAACACTTATATAATCTAGAAAAGCCTGCCCGTGGTACACCCTGTCCAGTATGTACTCGCCCCCGCCATTTCTAACAAGTTACACCAGTAATCCTCCCCTGCCATATTTGCCAGAAGAACATTCCCAAAATTGTATATTTAACCACAGACTTGGAAATTCACAGAGTTCACCTGCTCCTGTCCCCAAACCTCCCCACAGTTCCATGGATAGTCCAACCCAACTCCTCCACCCTACCTCCCTCACAGACCAACAACCCTGAACCCAATAGCATGACTGCACCACTGTCACAGCCATCCAATGCACAATTACAGTTACAATTACAATTACAACCTTATCATACAATTATCACAAAATCATATATTTAGCCTATATGGGCATTGACTCACAATCGTCTTCTCACTTTCTCTTTCCTGGAAACATATCTTCTAATCTGTAGCTCTCTAAATCTGCTCAAGTTGCTTAAATCATAACATTGAGGCCATGCAGTATTTGTCCTTCAGTACCTGGCTTACTTCACTCAACATAAGGTCTTCAAGACTCATCCATGTTAACTCATATTTTAATACTGGATTCCTTCATACATCTGAGTAATATCCCATTGTACTTATATACCACAATTTGCTTATGCATTCATCTGTTGATGGACATTTGGGTTGCTTCCAACTTTTGGCAATGGTGAATAATGCCACTATGAACACTGGTGTGCATTTATCTGTTTGTGACCCTGTTTCCAGTTCTTCTGGATATATAACCAGCAGTGGGATTGCTGGATCATATGGCAGGTCTATAGCTAGCTTCCTGAGGAACTGCCAGAGTGTCTTCCACAATGGCTTGACTATTCCACATTCCCATCAGCAGTGGATAAGTGTTCTCTTTACTTTACATCCTCTCCAACACATGTAGTCCTCTGTCTTTTAATAGCCACCAATCTAATGACTGTAGGATGATATTTCCTTGTAGTTTTGATTTGCATTTCCCTAATTGCTAGTCATGTAGAGCATCTTTTCATGTGCTTTTTAGTCATTTGTTTTTTTCCTTGCAGAAGTGTCTATTCAAATCACTTGCCCATTTCTTAAATGGGGTGTCTTCTTATTTTTGTGATGTAAGATTTCTTAATATATGATGGGTATTAAGCCCGTCTTGGGTAGATGGGTATCAAATATTTTCTCCCATTGAGTAGGCTTTTATCATTTTCTCTACAAAATCCTTTGAAATACAAAAGTTTTCAATTTTACGCAGGTCCTTTTTATCTAGTTTTTTTTTGTTGTTGTTGCTCATGCTTTGGGTGTAAAGATTATGAAACTCTTTCCTAATAAAATGTCTTACAGATGCTTCCCTAAATTATATTCCAGAAGACTTATGGTCTTGGCTTTTTTAAAATCTTTTTTCCATCTTGAGTTAATTTTTGTACAGGGTGTGAGATGGTTATCCTCTCCTACTCTTTTGGATGTTGATGTCCAGCTCTCCAAGCACTACTTGTTGAATAAGCCATTCTCTCCTGGTTGAGTGGGCTTGGTGACCTTGTTGAAAATGAGTTGACCAAATATGTGAATATCTGTATCAGAACTCTCAGTTCTGTTCCATCTGTCATTATGTCTATCCTTGTGCCAATACGATGAAGTTTTGACTATTGTAGCTTTGTAGGATGTTTTAAAATCAGGTATTGTGATTCCTCCAATTTCATTTTTCTTTTTCAATATGTCTTCAGCTATTCAGGGCCCCTTGCCTTTCCAAATAAATTTCATAGTTAGTTTTTCCAATTCAGTAAAAAATACTGTGGTAATTTTATTGGGATTGCATTAAATTTGCAAATCAGTTTGGGAAGGATAGACATCTCAATGATGTTTAGTCTTCCTATCCATGAACAGGGAATATTCTTCCATTTACATAGGTCTTTGATTTCTCTTAACAGTGTTGTATAGTTTTCTGCATACAAGTCTGTAACCGTTGGCCAATTTGATGTAATTATGAATTCCAAAAATATAATTGAATCATGCTTGTAAACCGATCTGTTAATCTGGGCAAGATTGGGTTATGATTAGGGCTGTTGAGCCCCACCCCTTGGTGGGTGGAGAATTGAATATAAAAGGCAAGGCAAAGAACAGAATTGAAGCAGTCTTTTGAGAAGCAGTCTTTT
>JAQZBX010073278.1:0-14937 GCA_029593785.1 Cabassous unicinctus | reverse complement strand
CCGGGAAGCAAACCCGGGGCCTCTCATATGGTAAACGGGTGCTTTATCCATTGCGCCACACCCGCTTCCTGCCGTGAGGTTGCTGCATCAGCCCACCGCACCACTCAGGCCGGCGTGCCCTCACAAGGAGGCCTCGGGACGCGAACCCGGGCCTCCCATATGGTAAACGGGGGCTCTATCCACTGAGTCACGCCCGCTTCCCAGTAAATAATCTTTAAAAGCATAAAATCTTACTTATCTACTTATCTAAAATCACAGGTGTGTGTGTACATGAACATAATCCACAAAAAGATTCGACAGAGTGCTCCCCCAAATGCTAACCCCGGGCAGTGCTGGGCAGGGGGCCTTCAGGAGACCGTACCTCTTCCTTTGTGCTTTCTGCCTTTTAAGTTTTCTTGCTGTAAGAAGTGTGTCTGACTTTGGAGAAAACGGGTGATTGTGAGCTTGTCTCTTGTGCAAGGCGTGCACACGCTCATATGCATGCACACCCAGCCACAACTCTGTCCGTCCGACAACCGGCAGCTCTCCAAACTCACATTCCTGTCGGCAACTGTGTACAACCTGCACCTCTTCCCGAGCAAGGCTGGGGCATCGACAAGCGGCCTCTTACCTCCCCGACTCGTCCTGACCTGTCACCCTGAGCCAAGATCTCCTGGCCCAGCCCTGCCCGTCTGGCAGGACCCTACTCGAGCTTGAAGACCCTGAAAGAAGACAAAAGGCCAGGCAGGACCAGAACGCTGTGCCCCGGGACCCAGGCACCCTGTGAGGGCGTGCCCTGGAGAAGCCGCCACGCTGCCTCGAAACCGTCTCTTCCCCGTCAGACCGTGGGCCCCCCAAGAGCAGGGACCGGGTGCTTCAACTGTGCTGCCTCCAGGGCCAAGCACGTGGAAAGCTTCTGTGTGGACAGACAAACGGACAGATGGAGAGACAGATGCCGACGCTTACGGCTGCTGCTGAACGAATCTCCACTTTGGGGAGGAGTCGGCCAAGAAGAGGGGGGTCCAGGGGCCACCCCCCCAGCACTATGATTCGAGAACAGTGTCACCAGGAAGAGGTGGCCGCGGTCAGAGTCCGCAGATTTTTCAACAAAAGGCCGGAGAGGCGACGTTCTCAGTCTCGGCCGCAACGGCTCGACTCTGCCGCTTTCGTGCAAAAGCTGCCCAGACAGTGTGCGGATTGATGGGTGTGGCTGTGTGTCAGTAGGACTTCCCTGACGGACAGCAAAGTGAGAACGTAATGTTCTTTCCAGGTGCCGTGCGAGATCGGGCTTCTTTTCCCATTTTCCCCCAACTATTTAGAAATTCAAGAACCATTCTTTGCTCATGGGTTATACAAAAACAGGTAGGAGTGGGGGGGCGGGTGCCGGAGGAGCTTGCTGACCCCTGAGTTAGACCGAAAAGGGAGAGGAGGAACGGGCTGCTCACCTTGGAAGGCCAGTCCAGGGGTAGGATGACTTTTTATTAATTTATTTTCTAGAAGGCACCAGGGTTCGAACCCGGGACCTTATGCATGGGAAGCAGGCGCTCAGCCACTGAGCTGCATCTGCTCCCCAATGAGAGTTGGTTTTTCCATTTGTTTGTTTGTTTGTTTTTAGGAGGTACCGGGGATCGAACCCGGGACCTCGTACATGGGAAGCAGGCGCTCAACCACTGAGCTACACCTGCTCCCCTAGGATGACTTTTGCAGTCATAATTGCAAACTCTACCCCTAAATGGCAGCAGGGGTAGCAGACAGTTCTCTTGGTACAGCAGTTTGGCCCCTAAAACGACCACCTGAGAAATTTAAGAGAATGGCATAGGGGAGCGGGTATAGCTCAGTGGTTGAGCGCCTGCTTCCCATGTACGAGGTCCCAGGTTTGAGGCCCGGTACCTCCTAAAAAAAAAAAAAATGTCAACACAGGATGAGACTAAAATGACTTCTCCTGGGCTTAGCCAAAATATACGTTAAGCTCTAACGAGGTATGGCTTGCAGGTCATAAAAATCCACCGTCTGACGCGTACAATTCAATGACTTTTAGTAAGTTCACCGAGTTGTGCAACCATCACCACAATCTGGTTTTGGGGCATTTTTCCATCACCCCAATGAGCTTCCCCGTGCCCATGAGCAGTTCCCCCCGACCTCCCCCTCCCCCCAGCCCCTGACAACCACAGATCAACCTTCCGTCCCTATGGATTCGCCTTTTCTAGAAATTTCACACAAATGGAACCATTCGATACTTCGTCTTTGGGAACCAGCTTCTTCCCTAACTTGTTTTTTAAATCATCTCATCTTTCTATGGTTTTAAAGCCACTCGACATCCACTTTGGAATAAGAAACAAACAAACAGGTAAGGGTCAAGAGGCCCACATCTGACCATGGCTTCGCCAAGACGACTCTTCCCGAGGTCACCGGAGCATTTCCCCAATCTCCCTCCTCCCAGGGAGGGTTTCAATTTTTTTCGCGTCCAGCGACTCAGCTCTGCCCGTGGCAACGGGTACCATCGTGCCCCCTCCACACGATGGGACAGCTAACAGAGGGGGACAGGGCTGAAGAACCTCCGTTACGATTCACGACGGCGTCCAGACAACCACGGAAAAGCCCGAGCTCACCGGCAGGCGAGAGCCCCAGGGCGGGAAACTCCGCCTTCCCGGACCCTGCTGTGCGCCGTGCTCTTGGCAAAGGGGACAAGCCCTGGGCAGGCTGGGAAGATCCAGAGATGCTCAGGGAGCATGCCCGCCTCAACGGCAAAATCAGTTTCTCAATCTCACGAGTTCGAAAACTGAACGCCGCGTGAACGCGAATGTAGAGGAGAAAAAGACATCGCAGCACCAACCTGTGTTGAGTCGCCTGGAGGTCCTCAGCACGGACGTGCAGACGCCAAACCAGCTCTCGCTGCCTAGGAGAAAATCACAGAGGCTCGTTTTAGCACAACCTTGGTCGGAAACGCTGGGCGTGAGTTCATCAGTGTTTAAAAAGAGGCACGCGCTACCAGACGATAAAAATAGTCTTATGAGCTCGCACCAATGCTCGCAGAGGCGTTATTCACAGTAACCAAGAGACGGAAGCCACCCAAGATGTCCATCCGTGGATGAACGTGTAAGCAAAGTGGGCTCCATCCAGACAGTGGAATATTATTTAGCCATGAAAAGGAATGAGTTCTGGTACATGCGACAACACGGATGAGCCTTGAAGATGTCACATTGAGTGAAAGAAGCCAGATGCAAAAGACCACATGTTGTATGATTCTGTTGATATGAAATGTCCAAAATCGGCAAATCCGTGGAGACAGAAAGTGGCTTCGTGGTTGCTGGGGGCTGGGAGAGGGAGAAGGGTGTGGCTGTTTAATGAGTCAAGTTTCAGCTTCAGGTAATAATGAAAAAGTTTACGTAACGGAAGGTGTTGATGGTAGCACAACACAATAAATGTTAACGTCACAGAATCGTACGCTTAAAACAGGTGAAATGGGAAATTATATGTTCTACGTATGTTACCACAATAAAAAATATATCATTTTGTGAGTCTTGAGTTTTAGTTACTCTGACAAACTTTGGGGCAACACACATAGGATGTTTCCAAGTGCAGAGAGGAGAGACGTGAAGAAGGTAATTTGCCAGAAAGATTCATCAGAGGTTTGTGGCCTTTTCTCTAGTAAGTTTTCCATGCATTTTAAACTAAATTGAATGAAGGGCTCTGACATTTGCATGACCTTTGGTCATTTAAAAAAGATGTTCCCCTCATCGCTTGACCCTTGCCATCCCCCTTGGAGGCAGAGAGGAGGGAGTCAGGCCCCGGCCTCGTCCTGGTTTGCCCAGAACTTTCTAGGTTTTAGCACTGAGGGTCCCAACCTGGGAACCCCTTCAGTCCTAGGGGGACTGGGAAGGATGCTCATTATGCAGAGGGCCCCCACAGCAGGGCTGACTGCTGTCCTGGGCGGGGGGGCGCAGAAAACAAGCTCAGCCCGCAGCGGCATGTGGGAACCAGGGTTCCGGAGGGTTCCACTGCTCTGAGAAGGGGGCTTCCTGCACCCCAACCATCTGTGCAGAGGGTCTGGATTTGGGTCTGAGCCAGGCATAGGGGCCATGCCGGCCCCAGGAAACTCCCTGGGCTCAGGTCTCTCACCAGCTACCCTGGATCTCACACGAGCCGTCACCACTCGCTGCTGGGGACTCCACGGGGAGAGGACTTCGGAAACTTCTGCCCGTCTCCCCTGCACTTGGCCCCATGCGCCTGTGCCCTCTGCTGTGATGAACCCCAGCCGTGAGGACGACTGCATGTCGAGCCCTGGGAGCCCCCCTCCCCCAGCGAATCCCTGAACTTGGGGTGGGTCTGGGGACCCCTGGCCCCCTCTGGCCACTCAGACCCCAATCCCTCAGGCGGTCTCAGCTGGCCGGACCCACCTAGAACACCCTGTACCTCTGCCCTTTGGGCCCTCTGGACAGAGACGGGCCCTGCCACCTCCCTGTCCTGGTGTGTCCACGCCGCAGCCCACGAGCCCGTCTCGGCACGTTGGGTCCCTGATCCAAAGTCCACCCAGGAGCCCTGGAGAAGCCACGTCCCCCACCCAGACACTGCTTCCTGAAGGACTCAGGGACAAGCAGCAGAGGAACAGCAAGCGTGGTGGAAACTCCAAACGGCCACTGGTCCCAATTCCCAGGGTTGACACCCTCAAGGGACCCCTGCCCCTAAGTGTGGGTGGGACCCACGACCCACTTCCCACTGGTGAATGCAGCAAAGAGGACGGCATGTAAGTGACCGTGTGTCCGTGACAGCACGATGTCAGGGTGCCTTGCTGGCTTTGACGAGGAGCTGAGGGCAGCCTCCAGCCTCCCCCTGGAAGGTCCTACTGTGGCAAGTAAACAAATTCTGACCCCCAACTGGAGGGAGCCTCCAGCTTACCTGCAGCCTTATAAGAACCTGGGCAGAAAACTCAGCTAAGTTGAGCCCAGACTCCCGACCCACGGACCTGTTCTAAGCTATCAGGCATGGGGTCATTTGTTACGCAGCACTAGCTAAGCTAGCGTGGCCAAGACCAGCAGTTAAGAACCCAGCCCAAAATGAATAGAAACAGTGAAAGCACATCATAGGGTTTATAATTAGTAACGCTAACATATAGGTATGAAAATGGTTTGTTTTTTGTTGTTTTTCTCTTTTTTTGGAGCAGTGAAAATGCTCTAATATTGATTGAAGTGATGAATACACAACTCGGCGATTACACCAAATGCCATTGATTGTACACTTTACATAAATTGTATGGTTTATGAACAAAGAAAAATAAGAGGGTGGGTTGGGGTAAAAATACACAAAACGTAAGATATGGACTATAGTTAGTAATACTTTGAACATGCTGTTTCCTAATTGGTTACAAATGTTTCACAACAGTGCAAGGTATTGGTGGTGGGGTGATGTATGAGCCCTGTACGATGTTATGATGTCACGCATGTTTGTTGTGTAAGTTCGTAACTCTTACTACACACCTATTGTTTATGTGTGTTCACGTATGAATATTTAATCATTTTTAAAATAAAAAAAAAAAAAAAAAAAAGAACCCAGACCACTGACACAGCGAGGGTCCTGTCCTTTGAAGATACACACGTGGAAAAACAAAAAATTGGCCGATGCTCCCCCCAAAACCCTCCGAGGTATTCTGCGAGGTGACCAGAACTCCGGGGAGTGGGGCACGCCATGTTTCCTTCTCCCTCGTGCCTGCTCAGCAGATCTTCACGGAGCACCTTCTGGGTTTAGGCGCCAGGTTGGAGCTGGTGAGAAGCTGGTGTAGGAACTTCCTTCGGCTGCTGTAACAAACGACCACATCTGTTATCTCGCAGCTCGGAGGTCTGAAGTCTGAAATGAGCAGGGAGAATGCGCTTCTTGCGTTTTCTAGCTTCTAGGGCGCCACGCTCCTGGGCTCGTGGCCCCACCTCCACCATCAAAGCACCTCGGTCCCGTCTCTGCTCCGTCGTCTCATCTCCTGCTCTGACTCTGATCCTCATGCCCTCCTCTTATACAGACCTTGTGATGGCATTGCCCCCCCGCAAATAATCCGGGATAACCCCCCACTTGGTCTCTTTGGCCACGTGATGGGACATAGCCACAGTTTTGGGGGGATGTGGTTTTGCCAGCCACGGCTGGTAAGTGAGATCTTCTCTGCCCCCAGCATCTCGTTCTTACCGTCCAGACTCCAATTCAGTTGGATTCACCCACAAACAGACTTGTGGATGGAAAGAGCGGTGGGAAGCAGGAGGGAAGGAGGCAGCAGGATGAAGGAAGCCAATTCTTACTCTCAGGGGCGATGGGAAGCCTGCGAAGACGTGGGGAGAGGGCGGCTGGGACATCAACGGAACCAGCCCCCACTTTGGATGTGCCACTGGCCATGGGACCCCGAGCAAGTCCACTTGGCCCTCTGTGCCCTGGCCCTTTGTCTGCAAAATGGGGGTGTTAATACCATGCTAAGCCAGGGCATGTGCCACCATTCTTGGCACACAGCTGTGCACTCCTCCCCTTGTATTTATTTTAAAAATGGCTTTATTGAGGTATCATTTACATGCCATAAATTCAACCTTTTTATTTATTTATTTTTGTTAGGAGGTACCAGGGACTGAACCCTGGAAGCGGGAGTGCAGCCACTGAGATACACCAGCTCTCCCAAATTCACCCCTTTTCAGTGTACGATTCAATGGTTTTGTTTTTTTTTTAACAATCAGATTTTTATTTAAAAATCTGATTTGCCAACCTGGTGTTTTCCACCATTTGGGAAGCGGAAACCTTCACGGGCTTCACAATCTCATTTTAGCGGCTGCCTTTGTGGGAGCCTTAGCAGCAGCCATTGCTGTCTTTTTAGGTGCATGCTTAGCCTTTTTTGCTTCTTTGGCAGCCCCATAGCTTGTTCTCACTGAGCCTTTCTAACTTCAAGTTTCTGATTCCTTTTGGCCATCATATCAGCAAGCTTCCAATGATAACCCTCCAGAATTTGATCGCACGATGAGTTCTCTTTTTTAAATTTCTCCTGACTGTCCCTTTTTATACTTTCCTCTGTAGAAGACAGTCCAGTTTATCTGCCGAGGGTTCCTCTTGGAAAGGAATGCCAGTTTGCATTTTGCATTAAGAAACTGGAAAACCTAAGCTTCTTGTGTAAGGGAAGGAGGGGTGCCAAATTTGTGGAGGCATCCGTGATTCCAAGAGGGTCTCGTGCCCATAAAATAACCTGATGTCTCAGTATCCCCAGTTATCTCCCTTCCACTGAGCTATTAAAATTACACAGACCACACACCCCACTTCCGGCCCAGCCTCACTCTCAATGAGTGTTAGTCAACTGAGCACCTTGTGTAGCCACCGCCATAAATCAGTTTTAGAGTTTCCCACGTCAGGAAGACCCCCTGTGCCCCTTTACGGTAAATGCACGTTTCTCCCCCAGCCCGAATGGACCATCAGGCTGCTTCCTGTCTCTGTGGATTTGCCTCTTCGGGACATTTCATATCAATGGTATCCGACGATATTTGTGCTTCTCTGGCTTCTTTCACTCCTCATGACGTCTCCACGGTTCATCCAGGTTGCAGCATGGATCAGAACTTCGTTCCTTTTTATGGCTGAGTCATATTCCACTGTCTGCATGGACCCCATTTTCTGTACCCACTCCCCTGCTGATGGGCACTTGGGTTGTTGCCACTCTTTGGCGATTACACGCGGTACAAGTCTTTGTGTGGACCTGCGCGTTTGTCTCTCATCTCCCCTCATACCCAAAGCCCGTTTAAAAGCTACGATGGAAAGTAACAGCCTCATCTTTACTTGCAGATTCCCAGTGCCCCCTTTCCCTCCACCCCCCTCTCAAACAGTCCAGGGATGGTCTAGCTGATGCACCAACAAACTGAAAAATAAGGACACCCGCTCAGCAAGACATGCTGCTGGGGCCATAGTGGACCCCAAGCCTGCCCTTGAAGGGCTCTCATAGCCACAGGCCCAGGAAGTCAAGCCTCTTCCCCTTGGTATGGCTGGCATCAGGGCCGGGTCATGATCTGGGGTTGGGGTGTCTCATGCTTTGTAGAGGGTTGAGCAGCCTCCCTGGGCTCAACCCACTAGATGCCAGGAGTAGCCCCCTCCCCAGTTGTGACACTGCAAACATCCCCAGACATTGCTGACCTCTGGGTCAGCCCCATGTGTGGTGGGAAGATGTGAATGGGACCAGGGGGCTGCGCGGGGAGGGAGCCAGGGCCCCCCAAATCTTGCGGCCTCACATGGCGGTACCGCTCGTAGGCTGGGGTCTGATGAGAAGGGTAGCGGAGAACTTGGCGCCAACACTCAGGAGCAGTTTGTAAGTGGCCGCGGGTTCAGGAAAAGGCAGCACCATGATAGGGGGAAGGGAGAGAAGGGCAGGCTTCGAATTCTTGCCTGCCACTTCCCAGCCACGTGGCTCAAATTCCCAGCCACGTGGCACCTGCCCTACCGGCATGTTCTAAGGATTAAAAGAGGCCATTGTTATAATGCTTTTCGTGCACAGTCGGTGCTCAATAAATGCTGGTTTGCCCCAGTCAGATACCCTCGGGTCTGTAGATTCTTTCCAGAACCCACTGCCCCGGCACAGTCACGAGACGATGTCATACAAAGCCGGCGGGGGGGGGGGGCCCTTCCACAGGACACCCAGCCAGGCGTCCTCAAGCCGGTCAAGGTCACAGGAGACAGGGAAAGACCAAGAGATCATCACAGCCCAGAGGAGGCCAAGGAGACGAGAGGACTGAACAATGTAGGGTACTGGGGGCTGGGGGATTGTCCTGGGTCAGAAAAACGGAATTGGTGGGTAAGCTCGTGAAATCCAAACAGAGCACGGTGTTTAGCTAATAGGAGGACACAAACGTCAGCTTCTTAAGTGTGGTTATCAGAGATGCTGACACTGGGGGGTTGGGTGAGGGGTAGGTGCGGACGCTCCGTTCCACTCTTCCAAAAGATTATTCCAAAATAGAAAGTGTATCCTTTTTTGGAGACTTTTAGTACATAAAAATTTGAAAGTTTTGTTTTGTTTTAAGAAGGTACCCGGGACCTCGGACATGGGAAGCAGGTGCTCAACCACTGAGCTACATCCACTCCCCAATGAGAGAAGGTTTGTTTGTTTTGTTTTTAGGAGGTACCGGGGATTGAACCCAGGACCTCGTACAAGGGAAGCAGGTGCTCAACTACTGAGCTTACACCCGCTTCCCTGCAAGTTCATCTTATCATGCAACGATGGCGTGAAATATTAAACCTCCCTGCTTCACAACCGAATGTTTCAACAAAGATAAGATAGATGACATCACATATGCCAGCATTTTAAATCGTAAAGTGTAACATATTTTCTCCCCAGTGGTCAAATTTCTAAAACCTCAGCGTTGACGCTTGATTTCAAAGTCTGTGCTAACAGGACCAAACGTTGTATAGGACGGGAGAGGAGTGGACGGGCTTATCCGAGAAACCCCTTGTTCTTCAGTTATATTTCTTCTTGCGCTGGGCTTTTTTTTTTATTTTACCGGGAGGTCCCGGGCATCGAACCCAGGTCCCTCCATATGGGAGACGGACGCCCAGCCATTTGAGCCACATCCGCCCCCCCATTGCGCTGGGCTTTTATCTGGTTTGCACGAAGTTTCTCACCGCAGCCCAACCAAATAAAGTATATTTTTAAAAGCAACCAAATAATCATTAAAAGAATAATTATTCATAAAATCAATAAGCTTATGTTGTATATATGTTACTAGAATTAAAATTAAAAGATAAAACCTGGGACTGTACAACACAGTAAACCAACCCCATTGTAAGTGATGGGCTATAGTTAATAGTACAATTACAGAAAATGTTCTTTCAGGAATTATAACAGATGTACCCCACTAATGCAAGGTGTTAATAACAGGGTGGTACACGGGGGCGAAATACAACCGATTGTAAACTATGGACTCTGGTTATTAGTACAATTATAATGACCTTTCATCAATTTCAGCAAAGGTACCATACTAATGCAAAGTGTTAATAAGCGGGGGAGGTTATATGGGAATGCTGTATTTTTAACATGATTTTTCTGTAAAGCTACAATTTCTCTAATTAAAAATATTAAAGTAACTAAATAATAATTAAAAGGAAAAAAAAAAATTTAAACGCTGGCTCCCCCTCTCCAAGTGCAGTCTTGTCGGTTGTCAATAAAACATGAGTCCCCAGCAGCACCTGCAGGTGGCGCCCTTGCCACAGGGACGCAGAAGTTGCCGCGGCGGCTGGAGCCTGGCGGGGACCAACCTTCTCAGGGTGGCAGGAGAGCAAGTGAGCTGCTCCGGGCACTGAGGCAGGAGGGGTGCCCAGGCCCCCACCCCCAGGCGGTGGTATGCCATGGGATGACAGATGCAAGGGCCGGAGCAGCATGTTCTGCGTTGGCCTTGCGGGGACCCACCGTGGATGTAATCTTTTCAACCTTGCCTTTCTGTGCACCTGTTCCCTTGCTGCCCCCAGGGCCTACAGTACAAGATCAGAAGCAGGAAATGGTGAGAGGTCAGATACACTGGCGCAGGCTACAGATGTGGGCCACAAATCATTTTGGTAACAGCCTTATTGAGATATGATTTTCATTGCGTGCAGATCACCTGTCTAAAGTGCACAATTCACAGGGTTGTGCAACCATCATCACAAACAATTTTAGGACATTTTCATAGCCTCCAAAAAGAAACCCCGTAACCCTTAACAGTCACGCTCTACTCCCCACAACCCCCGGCCCCAGCCCCCAGCCCCTGGCAATAACCACTAACCTGCCTTGTGCCCCTATGGATTTGTCTGTTGGGCATTTCACATAAATCACTATGAGTTTGCTTATTCTGGATACTTCATATAGAGGAATCAGACATTATGTGGCCTTTTGGGTCTGGCTTCTTTCACCGAGATTCGTGTTTTACAGGTTCCTTCAGGTTGTAGCGTGAATCGGAGCTTCCTTCATTCTGACAACTGAATAAGATTCCATTGCGGGGGCTGTTTCCACCTTTTAAGAATCCTGCTGCTGTGAGTGTTAATGTGGCTCCGGGGTTGAGCGCCGGCTTCCCACATATGAGGTCCTAGGTTCAATCCCCAGCCCCAGTACTTAAAAAAAAAAAACCTGCTGCTGTGAACTGTCGTGCATTGTGAATCATTTCTAAAATGCTTCTCCTTCTGTGCCTTCACATCTGCCAACTGCAAATCTCTCTGTCCTCAGTCCTTGAATGCGAGCTGACCTTGGACTTGAGCCATGAGGTGACCGTTGCAGACCCACCTGGCTGTGCTCGGCCCCAGACCAGCTTGGGCCAGAAGAGAAAGAAGCATGTGTAAGCCATACCCTGCCCTGGGGCCCACGAGACCACACGGCTCAGCCCATGCAAAGGCAGGCTGTTGCTGCACCAGCTGGCGCCAGGCTGTCCCCAATGACCTTCACCAGGCTGCCTGCGTGAAAACGCTGGGTTTCACTTTCCCAGTCAGGATGAATCGTGAGCGCCTGGAAGGTGGAGGGAAACATGTGGGGCCTCTCAGCAGGACCAGGTACACAGTTTGTGGGGCATGCAGCAAAATGGAAACACGGCACCCCTGTGTTGGAAAATCATTAAGAATTTGTAAGGGCTTAAGATCCAGAATATATCAAGAACTCTTACAATGCAGGAACAAAAGACAACCCCATTAAAAATGGAAAGGGAGGGAGTGGATGTGGCTCAGTGGTTGAGCACCAGCTTCCCAAATACAAGGTCCCGGGTTCAATCTCCAGCCCTGGTACCTCAAAAAAAAAAAAAAAGGAAAGGGACCTGAATATATATTTTTCCTAAGAGGATATACAAACGGCCAAAAAGCACATGAAAAGAAACTCAACATCATTTGCCATCAGGGAAATGCAAACTAAAACCACAATGAGATACCCCTTCTACCCACTAGGATGGCTACTATTTAAAAAGTAGAAAACAACCAGTGTTAAGGAGGAGAAATAGGGACCCTCCTGCATTGCTGGTGGAAATGTAAAATGGTGCAGCCGCTGTGGGAAACCATTTGGTTGTGGGAAACCATTTGGTTGCGGGAAACCATGTGGGTAAGGGAAACCATTTGAGTGTGGGAAACCATTTGGGTAAGGGAAACCATTTGGATGTGGGAAACCACTTGAGTGTGGGAAACAGTTTGTGGGAAACAGTTTGGGGGTTCCTCAGAAAGTTCAGTGTAGAATTACCATGTGACCTGGCAATCCCACTCTTAGGTATATACCCAAAGAGAGTGAACACTGGGACTCAGACAGAGACTTGTATCCCACATGTTCATAGCAGCATTATTCACAACAGCTAAAAAGTGGAAGCAACCTGTGTGTCCATCAACAGATGGCTAGAGAAACAAAATGTGGTCTGTGCTCACAATGGAATATTATTTGGCCATAAAAAAGGAATGAAGCTCAATCTGTAACAAATGTTCCACAACAGTGTGGTGTGTTGGTGAAGAGGTATTATATGGGAATTCTACACATGGGCATGATTGTTTTGTAAGTTCACAACTTCTGTAATAAAAAATCTTTTTTTTTTCTTTTTTTAATTATTACAGCAATTTAGCTGCTGGCCATGGAGAAGACACTGGTATCAGTCTGGCCCTCCTGAAGTAAACAACTAAAAAATGGACAAATATATAAAATCTTGGTTTTCAAATTTTAAAAAAAAATAATTAATTTAATTAAATAAAAAAGGAATGAAGCTCTGATTCATGCTACAATGTAGATTAACCTGAAACAGGATGCTGAGTGAAAGCCAGACAGAGAGGGCCACATATGTATGATGTCACTTAGGAGAGATGTCTAGAATGAGCAAATCCACAGAGACAGAAAGGAGATTAGCAGTTTCCAGGGGAGGAGAGAAAGGGGCAGTGAATGTGTGGTGGATATGGAAGACGTGTAAATAAAATCAATATTGTAAAAATTTTAAGAATTTAAAGTTGGCAGCAGGAGAGCATTGACCCACCTGTGGGGCTTGGGGTGATGGCGAGAAGCTGGCCCTGCCAATGAGACCCAGACGTTCCCCTTGGACCTGATGGCATGTCGAGGCAGGCCAGCGTCAGACACGGATAAAGAAAACTTCAGGGAGAACGTGCTGGGTGCCGTAAGGGAGAACTGAGTCCCAGAAACAGACGCTGTCTGTAGAGGCGGCCGTTAGGGCGCGGGGCTCTTGTCTCTCATCCCCCAGCCGCCTGCTCTTGACCTGGCCATCGCTGACCCTTGTGTCGATCGTGTGCCTTTGACTTTTTTAAGCAGGGATATAATGCCCATGTCATACACGAGTCACCCTTCTAAAGCACACCTCGGTTTTCTGGGACGTTCACGGAGCTGTGCCACCGCTGCCGCTCTCTGAGCGTGGGAAGCTCCCATGGCCCCATGGGGAGGCCCATCTCCCCAACTGGAGGTGAGCCCCCCACCCCCCGAGGGAGGCCTCATGTCCACCTTGCTCGCCACTTGGGCTTCAAGTTCCTTTCGCAGGACTTGTGCCGTGATGCACGGAAGCTCGAATGCCAGGTTGGCGCTAAGAGGACAGTGTGCCAGCTCTGCCCCACGGAGGCCGGGGCAGGTCGGGGAAGAACTGGCGCGGGGCCTCAGACCCCCACCAGGGTCCCAGAGGACTGAACTCAACACTCAGCTCGTCCAGGAGCAGGTGCTCAGAAAATGCCGGGTCCCTGACCCCCTGCGCCTCACACAGGGAAGCGAGCATCTGGCTCTGACGTAGACTTTGGATGTGGCGGGCGTCATCTGGAAACACACACAGAATCAAAGGGCGTGACCTACATGCTCAAAGAGAAAAGGCCAAGAACTCCTGCAGCTCAGCAACAAAAAAGACCAGCATCGGCGGCTGAAAACAGACTTGACCAGACATTTCTCCAAGGCAGATATTCCGACGGCCAACAGGCACATGAAAAGATGCGGGAAATCAGATCAAAGCCGCATCAGCTTTGTGTCTCTGGGGTCAAACCCCGAGGACACCCCATGCCTCTTCAAACAGAAACCTAGAAATCCTGGTTCAGCTGGAAATCTTGGCTCAACCTGTGATTTCGGGAAACGTGGAAACGCTCACGGAAATGGACTACGAAGGGCAGGACTGGGCGCCTATGTGGTTTTGCGTTTGGCCTCCCTATTCATGACTCTATGCGGGATTGTACAACGCAGTGAAGCTTAATGTAAACTGTGGATAATTAACAGTACAACTATGATAATATTTTCTTATCAATTGTGAGAAACGTACCGCACTAACGCAAAATGTTAATAATCGGGGCGGGTGGATGGAAACTGTATTTTCTGCAAGATCTTTCTGCAAACCTACAACTTCTCTAGTAAAAAGTAATAATAAGAACCCATTTATTCACTGATCTTCCCCAATCCGGAAACCACGTGTGCTCTTGGGGACGTCTGTGTCCCCGTCCCAGGAGGCTTTGGAAGAACGTGTGAGAAGCTCAGAGGAGACGGTACCTGCGAGCGAGTGTTCAGTTCAGCAGCAGAGTGTGGGGACCAGAGAGGGCCGGGGGAGGAGGAGGGCCTGTGGGGCCACGGACAGGTGGTGAAGCTTGCGGATGACATGAGCAGATAACGCCTTGTCGTACGATTTTTAAAAATGAGATGTAATTCGCAGACCATACAATTCGCGATTTATTTTTTATTTTTATTTTTTTTAAAGATTTATTTATTTTTATTTATCACCCCCTTTGCTGCTTGTGCTGCTGTGTCCATTCGCTGCGTGTCTTCTCTGTGTCTGCTTATCTCCCCCTTGCTGTGAGGTCTTGCCGCATCAGCCCACGGCGCCGCGCGAGCCGGCCTGCCCTCACAAGGAGGCAACGGGAAGCGAACCCAGGGCCTCTCATATGGTAAACGGGTGCTCTATCCATTGCGCCACACCCGCTTCCTGCCGTGAGGTTGCTGCATCAGCCCACCGCACCGCTCAGGCCGGCGTGCCCTCACAAGGAGGCCTCGGGACGCGAACCCGGGCCTCC
>JAQZBX010073277.1:0-14944 GCA_029593785.1 Cabassous unicinctus | reverse complement strand
CAATGACTGGACCAATCTACGTTCCCACCAGCAATGGATGACGACTCCTATTCCTCCACATCCTCTCCAACACTTATAGTCCACTGTTATTTAATAGTTGCCATTCTAATGTGTGTAAGATGGTATCTCATTGTAGTTTTGATGTGCATTTCCGTAATAGCCAATGATGCTGAGCATCTTTTCATGTGCTTTTTGGCCATTTGTATTTCTTCCATGGAGAAGCGTCTTTTCAGGTCACTTGTCCATTTTTAAATGGATTGTTTGTCTTTTTATGTTTGAGGTATAGGGTTTCTTTATATATGCAGGATATTAGGCTCCTATCAGATATATGGTTGCCAAATATTTAATCCTATTGGGTAGGCTCTCTTTTTACTTTCTTGATAAAGTCCTTTGAGGTGCAAAATTTTTTAATTTTGAGGAAATCCCATTTATCTATTTTTTATTTTGCTGCTTGTGCTTTGCATGTGAAGTTCATGAAAACATTTCCTATTACAAGGTCCTGTAGATACTTCCCTACATTATTTTCCCAGGTCTTTATAGTCTTGGTTCTTATATTTAGATCTTTGATACATCTTGAGTTTATTTTTGTATAAGGTGTGAGATGGTATTCCTCTCTCATTCTTTTGCATATGGATATCCAATTCTCCAAGCATCATTTGTTGAAGAGGCCATTCTCTCCCAACTGAGTGGGCTCGGTGGGCTTGTCGAATATCAGATGACTATGTATGCGAGAATCTATATCAGAACTCTCGATTTGGTTCCATTAGTCGGTATGTCTATCCTTGTGCCAATACCAAGCAGTTTTGACAACCGTAGCTTTGTAGTATGTTTTAAAGTCAGGTAGTGGGGTGCCTTCAATTTCATTTTTCTTTTTCATTATGTCCTTGGCGATTCAGGGCCTCTTACCCTTCCAAACAAATTTTGTAGTTAGTTTTTTCAATTAATTAAAAAATGCTGTGTCGATTTTTATTGGGATTGCATTAAATCTATAGATTAGTTTGGGGTAGGATGGACATTTTAATGATGTTTAGTTTTCCTATCTATGAACAGGGAATATTCTTCCATTTATTTAAGTCTCCCTTGATTTCCTTTAACAGTGTTGTGTAGTTTTCTGTATATAAGTCCTTTACATCTTTTGTTAAATTTATTCCATAGGTATTTGATTCTTTTAGTTACTATTGTAAATGGTATTTGTCTCTTGATTTCCTCCTCAGAGTATTCGTTTTTGGTATACAGAATTGCTACTGATTTTTGAGCATCCATCTTATAGCCTGTGACTTTACTGAACCCCTTTATAAGTTCTAGAAGGTTTGTGGTAGATTTCTCAGGGCTTTCTATGTATAGGATCATATTGTCTGCAATTAGTGAAATTTTTACTTCTTCTTTTCCAATTTGGATGCCTTTTATATCTTTTTCTTGCCTCAATGTTCGAGCAAGTACTTCCAACACAACGTTAATTAGGAGCGTTGATAGAGGGCATCCTTGTCTTGTTCCCGATCTTAGAGGGAAAGATTTTAGGATTTCACCATTGAAGATGATGTTAGCTGTGAGTTTTTCATATATACCCTTTATTATTTTCGGACAATTTCCTTCTATTCCTATCTTTTGCAGTGTTTTTTATCAGGAAAGAGTGCTGCATTTTGTTACTTTTTCTGCATCTATAGAGATTATCATGATTTTTTTTTGTTCAATCTGTTTATGTGGTGTACTGCATTGATTGATTTTCTTATGTTGAACCATCCTTGCATACCTGTGATGAAACCCACTTGGTCCTGATATATAACTCTTTTGATATGTTGTTGAATACAATTAGCAAGTATTTTGTTGAGGACTTTAGCATCTAGGTTCATTAGAGGGATTGGTCTGTAATTTTCCTTTCTTGTGGCATCTTTTTTTGGCTTTGGTATTGAGGTAATGTTGGCATCATAGAATGAGTTAGGCAATGTTCCTTCTAATTCTATTTTTTTGGAAGAGCTTAAGTAGGATTGGTGTTAGTTCTTTCTGGAATGTTTGGTAGAATTCACCTGTGAAGCACTATGGTCCTGGGCTCTTCTTAGTTAGGAAGTTTTTCATGACTAAGTCTATCTCTTTACTTGTAATTAGACTGTTGAGTTCATCAATTTCTTCTTTCTTCAATGTAGGCTGCTTGTGAGTTTCTAGAAATTTGTCCATTTCCCCTAAATTATCATTCTTCTTGGCATATAATTTTTCAAAGTATCCTTTTATGATACTCTTTATTTTTCTGGGGTCAGTGGTGATATCCCCTTCCTCATTTCTTATTTTGTGCATTTGAATCTGCTCTCTTTTCTTCTTTGTTAGTCTGGCTAAGGGTTTGTCAATTTTATTGATCATCTTGAAGAACCAGCTTTTGGTTTTATTAATTTTTCTAGTGCTTTCTTATTTTCTATTTCATTTAGTTCTGCTCTAATCTTTGTTGTTTCCTTCTTTCTACTTCCTTTAGAGGTAGTCTGTTGTTGCTTTTCCAATTCCTCCAGGTGTGCAGTTAGGTATTCAATTTTAGCTCTTTCTTCTTTTTTGATATATGCATTTACTTCTATGAATTTCCCTCTCAGTACAGGTTTTGCTGCAGCCCATACATTTTGATATATTGTGTTATTGTTTTCATTCATTTCAAGGTAGTTACTGATTTCTTTTGAGATTTCCTCCTTGGCCCTCCATCTGTCTAAAAGTGTGTTGTTTAACTTCCATATCTTTGTGACTAATCTGGTTCTCTGGTCCATACTGAGTTCTAATTTCATTCCTTTGTGGTCAGAGAAATTACTTTGTATAATCTCAGCCTTTCTGAATTCATTGGGAGTTGTTCTGTGGCCTAGCATGTGGTCTATCTTGGAGTATGATCCATGTGCACTGGAGAAGAATGTGTGCCCATTGTATTTGGGTGTAGCATTATGTATATGTCTATTAGATCCAGTTCCTCTAATGTATTATTCAGATTTTTTGTTTCTTTATTGATTCTCTCTCAAGATGTTTTTCTAATGGTGATAAAGTTTTATTGAAATCCCCCACTATAACTGTAGAGGGCTCTGTTTCTCCACTTAATCTTTCCAGTGTTTGCCTCATGTATTTTGAGGCACCCTGATTAGATGCATAAATGTTTATGGTTGTTCTTTCTTCTTGATAGATTACCCCCTTTTTATATTTGTTTTTAAGTTTTATTTTTTATCTTTAAAGAAGTCTTAAATTACATAAATGTTACATAAAAAATATAAGGAATTCCCATATGCCCCACCCCCTCACCCTCCCAAACATTCCGACTTTAACAGCATCCTTCATTAGTGTGATATATTTGTTACAATTGATAACACATATTGAAGCACTGTTACTAACTGTGGACTACTTTTTTTTTAAATCATTTGCATTCTATCCCACACAATTTTGTAAGTTATGACAAAGTATATAATGGCCTGTATCCGTCATTGCAATGTCATGCAGGACAATTCCAATGTCACAAAAATTACCCCCTATTACACCTATTCTTCCGTCTCCCACTCCTCAGAACCTCTGGTGGCCACTGCCTTTATATCAATGATAAAAGTGCTTCCATTGCTAGAATAATAATGCCTATAATGGAATAAAAATATGCCTACTTTAGTGCATTTTTCATTCCTTGATCTTGAGGACTTGGAATGGTGATGCCCACTCTGTTTCTAATTGAGAGGGAATTTAGATCCCATGGGGCAGATGAATGGAATGATCTTACTATCTTGTTTGCATTTGCAGACACTCTCTGTTCTTTGGCATGGATATTGTCCATCATCATCTCCTCATTAGTTGTCCTAGGTGAATCCAATGAACTGAAGTGATGGTATTGCAACTCTACTGGGATTCAAGGTTCAAATGGCACATGAAAGGACCAAAGATTTAAGTCTTTGGGACATATATTTAACAAGTATAGGGCTAATTATAGGTTCAAATAAAAGGGGCAGAAGAACCATGTGTAGGGAAACTATAAATAAGTCTCACTCTGTTACACTGGAGAGCATAAATTCCAGAGTAAAGCCCACTGACAGGGTGCCACTTTCCTGAGCTTGTCTGCCTTGGCTATAGTGTCTGGATGCCTCTAGAGCCCTCAGGATCCCAGCTATTCAATACATTGTTTACTCTGGCAATCAATGGGATCCTGCTGTGATGTGCATAGGTGTAACCCCTGGAATGACCTCTTAACTCACTTGGAAATCTCTTAGCCATAAATACTCATTTGTACTTAATATTTCCTTCTTTTGGTCAAGGTCTTTTTCCAGATGCATTATTTACATTTCAACACTATAATAATAGTGATAAATAAAAGGTGATCTGAATTCCCATCAATAGAGCATTTATTTCATTATATCATATCCATGTCTTTGAAATGTTATGTCCCAAATAAAAATAATTAGATGTGGATAAGTACATGAAATAATATCCATGTCATATTGTTGAGGAAAGGCAATAGAAAGTTTTCATAAAATATGTAAACAGTGGTATGTAGTCAATGATCTGATTTTAACAGGGGAAAGAAACTTTCTAAATTGTTCAATCTCTCTTTTTTCCTCTTTCTCTTTCCTTCCCTCCCTCTTCCTCCCTCCCTTCCTCCATCTCTTTCTCTCTCACACACAAATGCACCCATAGCTGCTTATGCACACCACATAATATTGGTATTTGTAGTAGTCAGCCAAAAGAGTGCTGATGCAAAGTACCAGTACTCTGTTGGGTTTTATAAAGGGTATTTATTTGGGGTAGAAGCTTACAGTCACAAGGACATAAAGCTTAAGTTACTTCTATCACCAAAGTCTGTTGCCATGTGTTAGAGCAAGATGGTTGTCAGTGTCTGCGAGGGCTCAGCCTTCCTCTTCCTCTTAAGTCTCCATTGTCCCAGCTTCTTCCAATATCAGCTGTAGTCTGGGATATGTCTCGTCATTCTCCCAGGGCTTGTTTCTCTCCAGGCTCAGCTTCTCTGTTCTCTCCACAAGGTCCTCTGTAGACTATCAGGTTCTCTCTCTTCCTGGGGTCTCAGCCATGTCTATGGAGCGGTCTCTATTCCTCTGTGTTCTTCTCCTGTGTGCTTAATTCCTGGGGCTCCAGCATCAAAACTCCAACTCTGTCCACTGCTGTGTAGTTTTCTTTGTGAGTCCCCACCCTCTAGGCACTCAATGTCCTACTTACGTGGCCTAATCAAAGCCCTAATCAAAATTTAATCAAGTAAAAGTGAAACCTCTGAAGTTAATACAATCTTATATGCCCAGAGTATCAAACCAGTTTACAAACATAATCTAATCTATTTTTGGAATTCATAAATAATCTCAAACTGCTACAGTATTCTTCCCTCTCCCTCCCCTCAGAACCTCCAGTGACCACTGTCTTTATATCATTGTTATAAGTTCATCCCATTACTAGGATAATAATAAGTCTACTTTGGTCCATAGTTGCATTCCCCCTTTATGTTTGCTCATTCCTCTATCATGAGGATTTTGAGATGGTGATACCCACACTGCTTCTGATTAAGAGGGGGCTTAGGTACCATGAAGCAGGTGGATAGAACTGTCTTGCTTGCTGTTGTAGATACTGTTTTTTGGGATAGGTGTTCTTCATCATCATTATTTTGTTAGTTGTCCTGGGTGAGACTGATGAAATGGAGAGAAAGTATTGACTGCAACTCTGCTGAGGTTCGGTTCAACTGGCATAAAGGAACCAGAAGATTTAAGTCTCTGGGACATATATTTAATGGGTATAGTGCTAATTATAAGTTCAAATAAAAGGGGCAGTAGAACCTTGTATAGGAAAATTATAAATGAATCTAACTCTGATACATTGGGGATATAGATTACCGTGTATTCCAAAGTCAGACCCACTGATGGGATGCCAATTTCCTGAGGCTGTCTGCCTGGTCTATAGTGTCTAGATGTCTCCAGAGCACTCGAAGCACTCCTACTTGTGGCACTGTTTACTGTGAAAGTCAGTGAGATCTTTCTGAGTCATGCATAAGTGTTACTTCTGGAATAAACTCCTGACTCAAATGTAAATCTTCAAAATGTAAAATCTCATTTGTATTTGATATTTCCTCCTTTTATTCAAGGTCTTTTCCCAAATGCATTGCTAGTTGGCACTAGGTAATAATCCCTCAGTGCCAGAGAGGCCTTTCCCTGGGAGTCATGCCCCACTCTGGGGTGGGGGGAAGGTAGTGAGTTTATATGCTGAGTTTGGCTTAGAGAGAGGCACCATTTGAATAGCAAGTAGACCCTCAGGAGGTAACTCTTAAGCATTATATATTACTATGCTAAGTTTCATTTTCACAAGAACGAAACAATAAATACAAGCATCAATACCAAGGGCCTTCTCTATTGGTTTGTCTTCCTTCGCTAGGCATTGCCCATATACTCTAGGAATTCTTGCCACTCTGATAGAGAATGTAGCAAGACTCACCAGGATGGAAAATCAATATTCCATCAGTTATTGTGTGAGTGTCTACCACTGGGACATTACTCCATGACCACATGAACACATTCATATTCTGTAGAGTCATGCCCCAGCTGTATACTTCCCCACACAAACTCCCACAACCAACATACTGCAACAATAATCTTACCTTGCCACAGTTGCAACCATTCTGCAATCCAAAACCTCCCCCCACAAAAGCCAATAATAATAATGAAATAAAATAAAAATATTTTTTGCATTGTGCCTTTCATCACTGTAAGAACTCTCTCATATATATATAATGACAATTACTTTTGTATGTTCCCCCAGTGTCTTATTTTTTTAACTTTATTTTCCAAGAAGAATTAGATTACAAAAAATCACACAGAAAATATAGGGGATTCCCATATGCCCCCCCCCATCCTCCCCTTCCAATAACATCCTACATGAGTATGGAATATTAGTTACAATTGATGAACAAATATCAAAGCATTGCTGCTATGGTCAATGGTTTACATTATGGTTTACATTTTGCACCATACACTATTATAGGTTCTGACAAAATGGATAATGGCCTGTATCCATCAATGCAAGATAATGCAGAATAATCCCAATGCCTCCAAACTGCCCTATATTCCATCCATTCTTCCCATCTCCCTCACCCCAGAACCTATAGCAACCACTAAGTTTCAATTTTTGTAGAATAAGGCTCATAGTTACATACAATAATATTGAGGGCTTGACATAATAGTCTATTTGAAAATATAGCAGGACTTCCTAGGATGGGAGTTTAATATTTTCTTGTTTATTGTAGCGGTCTCCAACCACTGAGATGACACCCTATGACAGGATGAACACATTCATATTCTACAGAAGCATGCCCCAGGTACACCCTTTCCCACATATCCCACCACTACTGACCACCTGCATCAGCGACTGTCCCTTGCCATATTTGCCGAAAGAATATTCCCACCATTGTAGTTTCAACCACAGACCTACAAATCCTCAGAGTTCACCTGTTCCTTCCTTCAGCCTTCCTCCCAGTTCCATGGATAGACCATCACAATCTCCCCACCCTGAACACCCTCACATTCCAGCACTGTCAACCTAACTCACATCCCTGCACCAGCATCACCCCCATCCACTGCCAAACCACATCCTTTCACCTTACCATGGATTTTGCCCAGATTGAGCATTGGCTCACTAACTCTACTCCCTTTCTGTCTCCTGATAACTTATCTTCCAGACTCTAAATCCATGAGTCTGCTCAATAGGCTTAAGTCATGTAAATGAGGTCATGCAATATCTGCCCTTTAGTGACTGGCTAACTTCACTCAACATAAGTTCTTCAAGGTGCATCCATGTTTTCACGTGTGTCAATACTCCATTCCCTCTTACAGCTGAGTAATATTCCATTGTATGTATGTACCACATTTTGCTTATCCACTCATCTGTTGATGAGCATTTGGGTTGCTTCCAAATTTTGGCAATAGTGAATAATGCTTTATGAATATTGGTGTGCATTTATTTGTTCATATTTCTGCTTTCAATTCTTCTGGATATATACACAGCAGTGGTGTTGCTGGACTATATGGAAATTCTATAGTTAGTTTCCTGAGGAACCACCAAACTCTTCTGCACAATGGTTGCACCATTGTACATTTCTACCAGCAGTGGATCAGTTTTCCGTTTCCTCCACATCTTCTCCAACAGTGCAGTTCTCTGCTTTTTTAAATAGCCAACAGCCTAATAGGTGTAAGATGATATCTAATTGTAGTTTTGATTTGTATTTTAGTGATGCTGAGCATCTTTTCATGTTCTTTTTAGCCATTTGTATTTCTTCTTAGGAAAAGTGTCTATTCAAATCTCTTGCCCATTTTTTAAATGTGTTGTTTGTCTTTTTTTTCCCCCAAGATAAACGATTTCTTCATATATGCTTGATATTATGACCTTATCAGATAAATGGTTCCCTAATATTTTCTCCGAATTAGTAGGCTAACTTTCCACTTTGATAAACTCCTTTGAAGCACAAAATTTTTAATTTTGAGGAGTTCACATTTATCTATTTTTTCTTTTGTTGCTCATGCTTTTGGGTGTAAAGTTTATGACACCATTCCTGCTACAAGAACTTGTAGATAATTCTCTACATTATCTTCTTGGAGTTTTATGGTCCAGGCTCTTATATTTAGATCTTTCATCCATCTTGAGGTAATTTTTGTATAGGGCATGAAATGGTTATCCTCTCTCATTCTTTTGGATATAGATATACAGTTCTCCCAGCACCATTTGTTGAAAAGGCCATTCTTTCTCAGTTGAGTGGGCTTGGTGGCCTTGTAGAATATCAGTTGACTGTATATGCAAGGATATATATCAGTACTCTCAGTTTGATCCATTGGTCAGTACTACTAACTTTCTGCCCAAACTATGCAGTTTTGACCACTGTAGCCTTGTAGAATGCTTTAAAGTCAGGTAGCAGGAATCCTCCAATTTCCTTTTTATTTTTTGAAGATATTGTTGACTACTCTGGGTCCTATGCCCTTCCAAATAAATTTCATAATTGGCTTTACAATTCAGTAAAAAAATGCTGCTGTTTTTTTATTGGAATTGCAGTAAATCTGTAAATCAATTTGGGTAGGACAGATTTCTTAATGGTGTTTAGTCTTCAAATTCATGAATATGGAATATTCTTCCATTTATTTAGGTCTTCTTTGATTTTCTTTAACAATATTGTATAGATTTCTGGGTACAAGTCCTTCACATATTTAGTTAAGTTTATGCCTAGATAGTTGATGGTTTTATTTGCTAATATAAATGGATTTTTTTTCTTGATTTCCTCCTCATATTTCTTATTATTAATGTACAGAAATACTACTGATTTTTGCTTGTTGATTTTATATCCCGCCACTTTACCAAATTCATTTATCAACTCAACAAGCTTTGCCATAATTTTTTCAGGGCTTTCTATGTATAGGATCATGTCATCTGCAAATAGCAAAAATTTTACATCTTCCTTTCCAATGTGGATGCATTTCTTTTCTTTTTCTTTTCTAAGTGCTCAAGCTAGTACTTCTAACACAATGTTAAATAAGAGCAGTGACAGTGGGCATTCTTCACTTGTTCCACATCTTAGAGGGAAAGCTTTTAGAATTTCACTATTAAGTATGATGTTACCTGTGGGTTTTTCGTATATACCCTTTATCATATTGAGGAATTTTCTTTCTATTCCTATATTTGGAATATTTTTTTCTCATTTTTCTCAATAAAGGATGCTGTCTCTTGTCAAATGCTTTTTCTGAGTACAGACTGATCATATGACTTTTTTCCCATTGATCGGTTTATGTGGTGTATTACATTGATTCATTTTCATATTTTGAGCCATCCTTGTATGCCAGAGATAAAACCAAGTTGGTCATGGTGTGTAAATTGTTTGATGTATTGTTTAACAGAATTAGCAAGTATTTTGTTGAGGATTTTAGTATCTAAGTTCATTAGAGAGATTGGTCTGTAATTTTCATTTCTTGTGGTGTCTTTAAGTGGCTTTGACATTAGGGTGATGTTGGTATCATAGTGAGGTAGGTAATATTCCCTCCACTAATATTTTTTGGAAGAATCTAAGCAGGATTGGTGTTAATTCTTTCCAGAATGATTGGTAGAATTCACCCATGAAGCCATCTGGTCTTGGACTTTACTTGTTTGGGAGGTTTTTGATGACTAATTCAATCTTGTTATTTTTGATTGGTCTGTTGAATTCATCAATTTCTTCTTTTGTCAAGGGAGTTTGCTTCTGTGTTTCTAGAAATTTGTCCAATTCATCTATATTATCCATCTTGTTGGCATACAATTTTTCAAGTATCCTCTTATGATACTTTTTGTTTCTGTAAGGTCAGTGGTGATATCTCCTTCCTCATTTCTTGTTTTATGTATTTGCATCCTGTCTCTTTTTTGTTGTTAATCTAGCTAAGGGTTTGTCAATTTACTAATCTGAGCAGATTTTAGTTTTGCATTTTCTCCTATGTTTTTTTGATTCTCAGTTTCATTTCATTCTGACCTAATCTTTATTATTTTCTTCTTTCTGCTTGCTTTGTGATTAATTTTTTTTCCTTCTAATTCCTCTATGTGTGCATTTAGGTCTTTGATTTTAGCTCTTTCTTCTTTTTCAACATAGTGATTTGTGGCTCTAAATTTCCCTCTCAGCACTGTCTTATCTGCCTCCCATAGATTTTGATATGTTGTGTTCTCATTTTCTTTTGATTCAAGGTAGTTACTCATTTCTTTTATAATTTCCTCCTTTACCCTCTGATTGTTTAAGACTGTGTTGCTTAAATTCCATATCTTTGTGCCTATTCTGGTTCTCTGCCCCTTATTAATTTCCAGCTGCATTATGTTGTGGTTAGAGAAATTACTTTTTATAATTTCAATCTCCCTAAATTCACTGAGACTTGTTCTGGGACCTAGCATGTGGTCTCTCATGGAGCATGATCCATGTGTGCTTGAGAAGAACGTACATCCTGCTGTATTTGAATGTAAAGTTCTATGTATGTATATTAGATGTAGATCCTCTAACATTTTATTCAACATCTCTGTTTCTATATTAACTCTCTGTTGAGATGTTCTGTGTAATTGTGATAATGGTATATTAAAGTCCCACACTATAATTGTAGAGGTATGTATTTCTCTCCTTAGTTTTTCCATTGTTTGCCTCATGTATTTTGGTGAACACTGGTTAGATGCATATATATTTAGGATTGTTCTTTCTTCTTGATAAATTAACCCTTTTATTACTATATAGTGTCCCTCTTTTTCTCGTACAATAATTTTGCATTTAAAGTCTATTTTGTCCAATATTATATTAGCTATTACTCATCCTTTCTTGGTTATTGTTTTCATGTAAAATAGTTTTCCAACCATTCACTTACAACCTCCTTGTGTTCCTGGGTCTAAGCTGAGTTTCTTGTAGACAGCACATTGATGGTCATATTTCCTTATCTACTCTGAAAATCTGTGTCTTTTGTTTGGAGAGTTTAATCCATTAACTCAATGTTATTATTGTCAATATGGTACTTTCATTAGACAGTTTTACTTTATGTTATATTTTGTTTTTATTTCTCTCTTTAAGCTTTTAGTTATCTTACTAAAATTTTTCCTTTCTACACCCTCTTCTAAATCTCTTTCTTTCCTGTTTTTTACTTTTCAACCTGCAGCACCCCTTTTAGCATTTCTTGAAGGGCAGAACTCTTGTTGAAAAACTCTCCTAATTTCTCTTTATCTTAGAATATTTTGAAGTCTTCCTCATTTTTTGAATGCCAGCTTGCTGGATACAGAATTTTTGGCTGGCAGTTTTTTTTTAAGCACCTTAATTATATCATACAACTGCCTTCTCACCTCCTTGGTTTCAGATGAGAAATCAGCTCTTAATCTTATCGAGCTTCCCTTATGTGTGATAGTTCTCTTTTCTCTTTCTGCTTTCAGAATTCTCTCTTTTTCTTGAGCATTTGACAATTTGATAAGTATGTGTCTCAGGGTAGGCTTGCTAGGATTTATAAAGTTGGGAGTGCATGGCACTTTCTGGAGTTATACATCCATGTTCCTCAAAAGAGTTGGGAAATTTTCAGCCATTATTTGCTCCAACACTCCTTTTGCCCCCTTTCCTTTCTCTTCTCCCTCTAGGATCCTTAAATGTGTATATTTGTGCATTTCATGTTGTCATTTAATTCCTTAAGTCCCTGATTAATTTTTCCAATCTTTTTATCTATCTGTTTTACTATCTGTGTGACTTTGGATGCTCTGTCTTCAACATTACTAGTTCTTTCCTCTGCCTGTTCAAATCTGCTGTTATATGCTTCCAGTGTATTTTTGTCTTGCTTTGTTTTTTGTTTTTAGGAAGTACAGGAGATTGAACCCAGGACCTCATACATGGGAAACAGGCACTCAACCACTTAACTACATCCACTTCCCACCAGTGTTTTTAAAAATTCTTGTACTGTGCTTTTCATCACCATTATACTGGTTATGTTTTTACATATGGTTATGATTTCTTCTGTATGTTCCCCCAGCATCTTCTTAATATCCTTTATCTCTTCCTTCACTTCATTAAGTGGATTCATTATATTTGTTTGGACATCCTTTATTTGCTGTTCTACATTCCACATCTCCTGCTTTTTAATTTGTTTATTAGACTGAACCATCTTTTCCTGTTTCTTAGTATGACTTGTAATTTTTTAATGGTGTCTAGGCATCTTTTTATATTGATGGGCTTATTCAGTTGGTTGGCTTCTCTTTTCTACTCTAGGGATTTCTTTCTTTTTTTGTTTTGTTTTGTTTTGTTTTAACGGTACTCCTTGGCACTTGGCTCCATTTATTCTATATTCTTGTAGTTGTCCAGGTTCCTCCCTCTGTCCACAAATATATTAAGACCATAGAATAAGAAAGAAAGAAATATAATAATAGTAATAATAAAAAGATCAAAATGGTACTATAAATGAACCAGAAAAAAATAAGTAATGAGTGAAAAATCATAAAAAAGGAATAATTATAAAAAAGGTGGAATAAAAAAAATGAAACAAGAAAAAATAGAATAAAATAAAAGACCAGAAAGGTGAGAAGAGAAGAAAGAAAATGAAGCCCAAACAAGAGAATGTGGAATACAAGAAAAGCAATGGAAGAGGGAAAAATGAAAAAAATGAAACAAACACTCTAAGGAGAAAAAAAGGAAAGAAGAAGGAAAACAAAAAGAAAAAAACAGAATAACAGGCTTCGCCCTTAGGCCACTAGCAACCATCTCAGGCTGCCAGTGCTTACCAATCAATCACCCTTCAGCCCTCCCTCCACAGGTAAGTTATCCAGTTTTAGAGAATAAAATAATGAATAAAGAAATTAAAAAAAAAATTCAAAAAATCTAAAAAAAACTTTCTGTCTATAAGTTCCCTGTCACAAGATGCTGGCTGATCCTTGACAACCTGTTGAATCGCTTTCTGGTTAGGCTTCTGAAGACTTTGTCTACCTCCCCGCCACCTTTTACCTTAGGCCACTTGGACTTTGACAGTTTGCAGGCTGTCTTTATTGGCTTCCTTCTCTCCTGGGCTGTTAGGTACCTGTCATCCCACCCCCTCACTGACCTTGTTCCTCTCTCTCCCAGGGCAGGTGGGTATGACAGCCCACCTGATCATCTCCCCCTCCCATCTTCCTGGAGCACCTTCAAACCCTGGCTAGCATCTTTTATTTTCCTCTGTTTCACTCACCCTATCTCCCCTCCCCTCTACACTTCTCTCCCTCTGAGTTTGCTGGGTGCAGATCCCACACCTGTTGCCTTACAGCTCCCCCACAGAGGTGTCTCTTTCCCCATGCACTCTCTGGGCTGGCTACAGCTGAGATTCAAAGTGGGCTCGGCTGGCCAAACTCACTCAAGAGAAACAACCTTCTGTGCTGTGTTGGAGGCTTTTTCCTTCCAGGGAGGTGGACCTCCTTTCCCTTCTCAGCTGGCTGCAGTGAGCCATTGGTTTTACTGAGGCTATTCTCCTTGAGGGTGGGGGATATGTGCCTTTCCCAGTTGCAGGGGCAAGTAACTCAGGTTTTGTTTTAGCGTCTTCATCTCTCTGACACTCTTCTGCCTGAATGATACACAGATCATTCAGGTCTTCAGATTCTCAAAGCAGCTCTCTCTGACAGGTTTATGCGTCCTCCATTGTTTATGTGAGAGAGCCGAGCCCTGCCTAACTATTCCTGTGCCATCTTCCCAGTGTTTCCAATTACATTATTCTAAACATTGAATAGATTTGATTTGTGATCATGTTTTCAAATGGCAGAATATCATGGAGTATCAGAGTTCAGAGGGATAAATTCCTCCTATTTGTTCTGAAGAGAAACTGAATACCTGAGAAGGTGCATGATTCACCTATAAGTTGTAAAACTTATCATTTAGAATGATCTCTTTTTATTAAAGACAGGGGAGCTTGAATATAAAATAACTAAGGAAATCAAAAATCTGCTTCTGCAACCTAATTATGCATAATATTTAACACATATTTGATGCCACCTTTGAGCATCTTGTCACTGTTGTAGTAAAATACATTATACTATTATAGGGCAAAATAATTGACTCAATTATATGATGATCACATAAAACACATCCCTGAGAAGGAGGGAAATATTTATTTGTACTTTAAAATGAAGGGAAAAGGGATAAAGGAAAGGAAACCTCCAAAGTTTTCTACATATAGTTTTTTCAAAAAATGATTCTTTTCCCTGACACTTCAGTGACTTTATTTATTTATTTATTTATTTATTTATTTATTTATTTTTATATTCATTTTTATTTATTTATTTATCCCCCCCTTGCTGCCCGTGCCTGCTGTGTCCATTCGCTGTGTGTTTTCTCCGTGTCTGCCTATCTCCCCCTTGCTGTGAGGTCCCACTGCATCAGCCCACCGTGCCACGCGGTCTGGCCTGCCCTCACAAGGAGGCCCCAGGAAGCGAACCCGGGGCCTCACACATGGTAAACGGGGGCTCCATCAATTGAGCCACACCCGCTTCC